>JAODPA010086965.1:0-24671 GCA_025585075.1 Nepenthes mirabilis
CATGTAATAAATTTAGTTTAAAATAAAAACTAAGAACATATAATTCCTTTAAATCAATCCTTTTTTTATATTTTTTTCTGTATGAATCTCATTGTAATTTCTGTCTTTATTTTTGGATTTAAACCCGAGTTTGATTATGAAAAGCTGACCAACCAATCTCTTATTCTAGTCACATTTCTGTTAAATAGGTTTAGGGATCATTTATCAGTCAAAGTCGGAGGCTCCCTCTAGTCTTTCATTTATTGGTCGATCCGACTTTAAAGCACGAAGCCCAAGCTCTTTTTAAGGAGTAATCTAATCACGAGGCGCAACAGAAAGGATCAACTTAGACGGTTAGCTCAGCATTTGAGGACAACGCTCACTTTTGTCGCCGGATCTTGAACCCAAATCTTTCAATGATTGTTAGGTAAACGAAGCAATTCAATAGCCAACCAAGACTTGAGAGACACAAAACTTTTAAGTGGATTCCAATACACCAAACAAGCTGTTAATACAGCACCACTTACAGCAACCTTTCTGCATGGAAAACCTATAGGCTCACATGAAATACAAATGAACAAGTTCAGTCAAGTCCTGACATCAAGAGACCTCAAGAGGAACCAGCATGACATGTCACAAACTTTCTAAATAATTTCACTTTACCAAACAAGGGGTTGATGATGCAACTACCACTCAAGCCAACCTAACTTTCTACATGGAAAACGTACTGAAGCGGCTCATACTAAACACAACCATACAGTTTAGACTTCTCTTGGGATCGCGAGAGGCGGGAGGCACGAGCATGACATGCCCTGGATTTAGTCAAATAGAATTCGTCTGCTTGGATAATAACTCCAATTTCACTTCATCAAACATACTGCTAATATAACATTGCTCATGGCTACCTAATTTTCTAGGTGACACACCTAAAGAAAACTGCTCACATTAGCTGCAACTGTACAAGTTCAAACTACTCCTGGGAACCAAGAGATGACAAGAGCCATGAGCATGGCATGCCCCGGATTTAGTTGAATAGACGTCGTCTGCTTGGAATGTAATTCCGATTTCACTAAACAAAACATACTGTTAATACAACTATTCACAACCACCTAACTTTCTGCATCGGAAACCTGTCGAAAACTATTCATGTTAAATACAAGTTCAGAAGACGGCAAGAGGCACGGCCATGACATGTCCCTGACTCAGTTAAATAGAAGTTGTCAGCTTGGAATGTAATTCAAATTCATTTCCCCAAGCATACTGTCAATATAAAACCATTTACAGCAACCTAGCTTTCTACATGGAAAAACCTATAGGAAATGGTCCGCATTGAAAACAACTATACAAGTGCAGACAACTCCCGGGGATCAAGAGATGGCAACGGTCCCGATCATGACATGTCCCAGACTCAGTTAAATAAAAGTCGTCTTCTTACCGACTTAGAAAGGTTCGGAACTGACACTACACTCCTCCGCTTCGAGGATCCAATGCCTGAAGGGTTCTCAGAACTCCGAGCCAAGCTGTCCCCTCTCGCCTGATTCAGTATCTTTGTGGAAGGGTAATATTCAGTAATGGCCATCTGGAAACCTTTTGAATCTGGGGATTGAAATTTCTCATGGGTTTCATTGGATCTTAAGCATCTCTTTCTACATCTTTTCGACTCTTTTGCTTCCTGTGAAGGCACAAACTTGATCATTAAACAAGAAGCCTCAAAGCTTACAGCAACATCTAATGTAAGGTCGTTAGCTGATTAGATGCTTTCGGGGAGAAACTGGAAAAGATGTCAGTATGTATGGGAAAAAGTCACACCCATATGAGCCCCACGACTCATATATAACTGTCTTTGTTTTTTTGGTGCTGGAGATTGGTGAACTGTCAGGATTCTGGTGCACATATTTCGCGTGATTATTGCTCAAGCAGGAAAATCGACAAAGAGCAGCTTGTGAGTATTACTTAGTAGGAAATCGGGAGACTTCTAAGATGAACAGTGTGGATTCTTTGCCAGAGCAACAAAATGAATTATTTATATAAATTGAGTGCGGTTTTGCAAGGCGGTTCTGAACAATTTCATTCAGGTTTCGAGTGCAAATACCAAAGGAGAGAGCAAAGGAGATAAGGGGACTGTGTTATTCTCTGACGATATTCTGCTAATATTTATTTCATTTTCCGGCATGTTGTATTAACTAAATCAATAATAGAACACTACCGCTGACATAAATTTCTTGTTTTCACTCCTGTTTGCGTAATTCTTGAATTTTCACTTGTGTAGTAGTGTATGTGAGACTTAATTGAGAAAGAGGAGGCATGTACTCATGTTGAGAGTTGTAGTTTGTGTAACCACAACTTATTAAGTACAATTTTATTTGGATGCAAAAGTCCTGTAGTTTTTCTCCTTTGATTTAAAGGGGTTTTCCACGTATGAGTGCTGTATGCAGTGACTGATTTACATTTGTTGCAGTTTCTTTGATTTAAAGGGGTTTTCCCTGTATGAGTGCTGTATTTAGTGATTAATTTACATTTGATGCAGTTTCTTCTGCTGTATTGGGGTAGTGCTGCTTTATTTCCTCATATATTTAAACAAAGGGGGGATGTTTTATCCCCAACACTATGGAAACCAGGAGAGGAAAAACATAAATCAAAATCTAGCAGAGTTTTACCTTTTTCTGCAAAAAGCTGTTCACTTTTTCCAGAAAAGCATCCCGAACGAGATCCGTATTTTCATCAGTCAGTAAAAACGAGCATCCATCATCAACATGAACTTGAGGGATATCCGGCTCATCCAATATGCTCACAGATTCATCCAATTGCATGATCTCGTCTGGTTGGGTGAGAGAGTCCTTAGAAGATATTGAATGGTTAATGTTGCCCGTCATACATGATGACTTCTTCCATCTGACCACATAAAATCGATGCCCATACCTTATTTTCAAACGTTGAATAGAATCAAACTCATACTGTCCGTACAATAAAGCTTTTGTTCGATTCGCAGCCATTTCTTTCAAGAAAATGGTGGACATCATCGGAAGCATCCTCAGCCGTATGTAAGATGGTTCCCACAGTTGATGATAGACCAAAAAATCAACTAGCATGTCAGTTTCGGGGTTTTTCCACGATATAAGGCCTGGGCAATCACTTGCTACAACACAAATCAATAAATAGGGATATTCAGCAAAAGGGAATCAACAGTAACAAGAAAAATAACATGGACAAAATCATGAAAGCATGGCGTTCATAAGATATCAAAAGCTAAGAAGTACAGACGCCGATATGGGATATGAACACAACATGACACTAACACGCCGACACGTTATTTTTTAAAAATTAAGGGCACGACACATTGGAGACACAACACGGGGACACATAAATTAAAATTATGGTTTATAATTTTTTTAATTGATGAACACTACTTTTTATACTAGATTTGTGAGTTATCGCCTTCATTTATGATGAAAAAATTAAATTATTGCTCCATGAAAGATCGACTATAATATCGCCTTTATTTGCTTCACCTATGTATTTGTCTTTTCTTTCTCGAGTTATGACTTTGTATCCCATGAAAATTTAGTGAAAGAAAAGTATCGCCTACTACAAAAAGAGTCTCTCTTCACTATGAGATAATCTTAGGGAGTGGAAACTATTGACAAAAATGAAAGGGAAATGTACGGCTTTAAATTTTTAAAATTATAAAACAATCCACACTTTTTTAAATTTACAAAATGGTTTACAGTTTTTAAAAAATTATAAAATTACTTAACCTATGCAAAACGAATTGGGACGTGTCCGAAGTGTGTCCAAAATGTATCGGGACGTATCCAAAACGTGTTGGGACGTGTTCGTAACGTGTCTGAAATGTGTCGAACAAAAAAAATAAATTAACATGTGCCGAAGCGTGCCCGGGGCATGTTAGTATTCAACACGTGTCGGATACCGACACTTTGAATCCGAAAGAGTGTCTATGCTTCCTAGATCAAAAGTAGTGAATGGAAAAATTGACCAACATATATTTTTATTGGACCCTTCAAATACCAATATGCACCGATACCGTGAAAAATTCGTGATCTGTCACTGTATCAATGATATATCACCGTATTAGTGATGCACCCAATATTGGCCAATATGTTAGTTCATATTCCCTTGCTAGGCTACTATTTGAAAAAAAATTACATTCAATATATTTGATACAGATACATATCGGTCGATATGGCCGTGACCAATACCAATCTTTTCATCCATATGAGAGTTTCTTATACCTTTTAGGCCATCATAAATCATTTAACCTATTTAAGAAAAGCCCAACAGACATATGAAAAGTGTGTAACTAGATGCTTGCAATCAAATTATTAGAAGACTATGCACAATATGATGTCATACTAAGGAGTAAGTTCAGGTCGGCATGATACTGATTAAGCATTACAGGATTAAGTTCAGCTCAGCATCATACTGATTAAGCATTACAATCAACAATTTTGTTCTTAATTGTCAAATTAATTAATCATCAACAATAAACATTATAATATGAAAATTACCATTTTTGTCACTGCAATACATTTCAATGATGTCGTTGTTCGGAAAATTTTGCTCCATGGCAATTTTCCTGCAAACTCGAACTTGCCAATTTTCATTCTTCTTCCGATCGCTTTCTTTATGCACCTGTTATTCAAACATCATAGACGGAAATATCATATGAATGAAAGATGAAATGGTCCACAATGCACTCAGGACAAATCTGATACTCCCTTCATTTCATATTAACTGTCCCTTTTGACTTTTTCAGGTCAAACAAAATAAAATTTGACCATTTTTCATAAATTGCATCTATCAAAAATATTTTCGAATCAAGCATATTTTTGAAAACAAATTTTCTTTTGAATATCAAAGCAAAGAAATTTGGGGTGGGGGGTTTAAGGGGGACTTTTAAACCAATACTCAAACTACGGCTTCAACATCCGATTAATTAAAGCGTAAAGCACCAATTCGATATAAGCTAGTCAAGATAGATTAGAAAGATCAAACAAAAAGCAAAGAACTTTATTCCATCTATATATAATATTTTGATCTAAGAAATTAATTCTTTTATATTTTAGCATTAGCATACTGTTTCACAGAGCTAACGTCTAAAATATGGAAAAATAAGTGTTTCCACAACTCTACCATCTAGTTACTTTTGTTTTACTTATCCCTCTTTCAAGGCCACATGTCCTTTTCTTTTTTTTTTGGGGGGGGGGGGCGCGGGGGCTAAGATAATGGGAAATCAAACATTTAGAAAGTATATGGTCAAAATTAGTTGCGTTTAACATGATAAAAGTCAAAATGGACACTTAATATCATACGAAGGTAATAATAAACAGGGAGGTATTTGGTAGGATGAAGGAAAAAAATCAAATAGGATGTAAAATAGTCATTCATTTTCTCTACCATGACTCTAGGTACATAAATAAGGGCCTTGCTTAGCAAAGAAAAGTAAGTTTTTCACTTGATTTAAGTAGGGAAAGAAGTGTTATGTAACCACTTATATCAGGATCCTTTTTTCCCACTTACATCAATCAGTAATCTCTTTTCTATATTTATCGCTCCATTGCACACAGATTACAAACAAGATTGAATTCATATGTGATGTCTGCAGCCTTCGAAGATTTTCATTTTCCATATTGTACATTTCTTGGGTATATAATTTTCCATACTCGATGACAAAAAAATACATTGTATGGTCTGGATGGTATATGTAATGTTGCACGCAAAACCAAGAATCTAATTTCAAATAAACTATGCTTCTATATCATATTTAAATGTTAACAGCCAATATGATGCATAAGACCAAGTTTTTTCTTGAAAGTTTTGCTCTGTGAATCAGTTTTAGTATATCACTTGACAAACACACAAAAAATAAAGAATTGTTCCTCAGAAAACAATATAAAAGTCGCATTGAAGAAGGAAACGGAGAACAGCAGAAAAGGTAATTGCCTCAGAAAAAATATCTCTTATAATTTCTTTAATATTTTCCCTCTTTGTTTTGGGAGTGGCAGAGAAGGGAGTGGGCGTCAATTTATTAGTAAAAACACTCAATGTGGAATTACATAATAGTGTAAGGTTCTTGGTTGTCATACCCATTAATGGAGGAGACTTTGTAGAGCCCTTTTCATCCTCCCTCACGCTTCCACGGGTGAAGACTTTATTATGACAACTTAGCACCGAAGAATATAACGACATATTAAAATATGTCGGACCATTTTATAATTTTAACCAAATCAAATTATTTGAATACAATCCTCATCGTTAGGGGTAAGGAAGGACCCTTAACATTTCACAATTTTGCAGGATTAGTCCTGTGGATTGACAGGCTCACATGAATGTGATTTATGTATACAATAGTTTGTGGGGTCTGAATTTATTCACCATCCTAAAACGTGGACAGCACATGACTGTTATTTATGTATACAATAGTTTTTGGGGTCTGAATTTATTTCTTCATCCTACTCAACAATAGAAAGGATATGTTTCTTAAAAGAGACAGAGACTGTAGATGGACAATCTTTGTCTATATGTTGCTTGTAAACCGCCAAGTACCAGTCTCATAACAGTACTGGCGCAAACGGATCAGTCCTTCACTTGCTAATCGTTTGCGAGTTGAACTTCTTTCATTGCAAAGTGAAGTACAAATCTATATAACATAGAAAGGCAGGATGCCCATGACGTGTACGTGTGGGATGAACCAAATCCTCATTGAATTTTATTTTTCCATTAGAAGGGGCTCGGACATGTTCTGCAGTACCCCCTGTGAATACTCCGCCTGTATGAAAAGTTTTTAATGTTCCCACCAGGTTTTTGAAATAGAAAGTTCGATTCGAAGGAGTCTCCTGTTTATGGCTCTTGCCCATACTTTAAACTTTACATTACTGGGTGGACAATTAGTTAGAGCAGCGGGTGCTGTAGCGAAACTGATTGCGCCGGATCAATGACGAATAAAAGGTACCCTCACCCCAGGCAGAGTTAGTGAGCCATGTAATAAGTGACCATTCGTAGTTTCCATGGTTTAATCACTTTCTATAGGAGATTCATTAGATGGTTTAGTACTATTATGGCTCCCATAACAGATTGCTTAAAGAAATGGGAGTTTCAATGAACTATTGCGGCTGCTAGGGCTTTTAGTGATAGATTCAGGCATGATACACTTTTTAGTTATAGGAAGAACCCAAGTACTATCTTTCGGATCCAGGAAATAACTCTCCGCATGTGTTTTCTCTTCCCTCGAGAATGGAATGCTGCACTGAAAGCTTCGTTCCATGTGCCTATTGAGGAATATCATAACGGCTTATTTCAATTTTAACTCTATCTCTCGGTAGGATCCGTATAAAACCACGTCATGTTTCGGTCCTCTTCCCCATTACTTAGAAAAAGTAAGCCACCGGTTCAAGTACAAGATACTATCATTACTGCCTGAATAATTAGACATCCAACCCGTAATTGCAACAACCAATGAGCTATTTGTTATAGTTCAAAGCCCTGTTCATAGAAGGTCTGGAGACATGTGAAGGTGGTTTACTTGTTGCTTTTAAGAGCAGGGGCAGCAAAATCAAGTTGCCATAGAAAGACAAATCAAATATGAGAGATGGAAGAACGAAACAATTTGACCAAAAAAGGCAAAAAGAAAACTACAAATATATTTAAAATTGTAAAATAAGAGCTACCAAAAGAAATCATTATGGGTGTTCTTTGGTGTTGGGATGAGTTACTCACTTGTGAGTCTCATATCTATTGTATATATACATTCTTTGATTATTTTCTAGCTGCATGGAGCTTCGCGGCAGGATCGCATGAGACATGCTCAAGTGAAGGGGTTCTTCAACGAGTGAAAAGGACACTTGATACAGAGTGAAAAGATACACATGCGTGATAATCAGTGGCGTGTACACCTGACACACTTCCAAAAGGTTCATGTGCATGGGATGCCAAGAGAAATTACACAATGTCAGATGCATGCCGGATGGGCGCACATGGATGGACCAAGAATGCTACTGCGCTTGATGCGTGCACAATAGGCACTCGTGCACTGACGCTTATACAAATGCCCTTCTCAGCTTTTAGGGCATTAAATGAGAGATTCAAACACACCTTTGAGCATTGACTGGAGAGAGAAAGAGAGAACGGAAGAACAAGAATATTTTCGCCATTTGTTTGGGCTTCAAATATTATTCCAATCTTTACCATACTTAAGTACGTTGTTTAGCTATTGATTAGACCGTTTTACGGGTGGTCTTTGTCTCATTTTCATCTTTTGTTGGTCTTGGCTAGGTTAACCAACGTTGTAATAAAACCGAAGATTGCGGTCATGGTTTGTGAAACCAAACTTGCATATAGTGGAGATTTTACAGACTCAAAGTCACGTGGTTTTACCATTTCGTTTATGAAGGGATTTCCACGTAAAATTTGTATGTTTTTCTATCTTATAATTAATATGATTGTGTGAGTGTGTGGTTATTTTGTCTCCTCATGTATTCAAGCAAAGGGTTGGCATTCGATCCAGATAGAGATTAGTTCTCGGCTTTGTTTAAACAAGGATTGGCTTGACTACCCCCAAAATATGGATCATCACACACACCAAATAAGCCAATTAATGATTCAACGAAGAGAAATGAATTTGTGCAAGGAAAATTGAAGATCTTACCATATCACAAGACGAGCAGTCACATTTGAAACCGGTGGGTTTTTTGCTACAACCAGATTCGGTGGTTGTACAGCAATATTTGCAGGCAACTTTGCAATGAGATTTTTTATTTCCCGGATGACCACAAAATGAACAGTGTGAAATTTTCTTTTGCAGGATCTTATCTGAATTTGCCGAAGGCTCACCATCTGACAGAAAACTACGCTCAAACAGTGATGTTGACCCCGAGCCTATTTCACGTAAACTGCAATGATTAATACAATAGTGACAGATTATCAAGGCAATAGACATGCACTAAACTGAAGAAAAAGTAGTAGTTAACTGATAGCTCCAGAACAAGAAAGAAACCTGTTTAAAACTTCAGCGTGATTGAAACATTTTACAAAACGGAGAGCTGTATCAAGCCCAATTCCTTGAACCCCACCTAAATCATGGTCATTTCCAACTAAAAGTGAGATAGCAATCAAGTGTTCCCTTCTCAAGCCAAGACCATCTTCAATGTCTGCCATATGGTAGCACTCAAATGGTTCCTGCACAAAAAAGGAAATTCATCCTGGGTAAGTAGAAAACCTCATTCTAACAGGGTCGACATCCCAGCAATCAATGGGGACGGACTGTAAATTCATTGGCAATATGTTTATGCTGGTTCAAATCCAGATTGGCCCAAGAATTCACTCATGCACCATGAGATGAAGATATGCCAATTTCCTACATACTGTCATTGCTTCTTTTCTGGGAAAAAAAGTACATGACCCATGGGCCTTCTACCTCCATAGAGCATTGCTTCTTTAGCCTTTCTCCCATTGCAGAAGATAAAAGGAGAAGTCCGCCTAAAGAGGAGTTTGCGTCTGATTAGCTAGTTGATGAGGCAATAGCTTACCAATGCGATGATTAGTGGCTGGTTCGAGAGAATCATCAGCTACACTGAGATTGAGACATGGCCCAAACTCCTCTATAAATTCCCGTCCCATTCATCCCAAGTTTTTATCAGAAAGAGAACAAGTGGGTGACATCCCAAGTTTACATTCTAAAGGCCCCAATCATATTCTTGTGTCATTTTGATATTCCTTTGGAAATAATTTCTATTACTATTCACTCTTTTTGGTAAACTATAATATACTTTTCTGATGTACATGATGGGAAGCAGAGTATCTAGCCAGTGACATAGATATGTTATACAAGTATTAGATATGCCCTCCCTTCGGGCAACTTAATGAATAAGATCTATTACCAAATCCCAAAGATCTGAACAATCCTGCATCTAATTCTCATTTTACCATGGATATAGGGGAGTTTATCAAATGCTTTCTGTTGGTATTGCATGGTAGATCACTGAGTTTGTGTATCGTCCAACTAGCCAATGAAGAAAGAGTATTTTTTCATGGAAAGGACACATATAACAATCTCACAATTTAAACAAATTCAGTAATTATCATGAACTTTCAACAAAATGGTTATTATACAATTAATCCGAATCACTGAAACCTGAACCAAATACAATCATACCTACAACAATACTTACCGCCAGGTACTATATAACTAACAAGTTATGTTTGAATTTGACAACAATAGTTACCGAGAAGTACACAGGTGACATCTATTAACTAACAAGTCGTATTTGAATTTCAATGGTTCGACCCAGCCATAGAGTTCTGAAATCATTCACTTGTGTTTAAGTATTATTGGAAATTAAGCCAGCATTCTTGTCAGCCAAATGGGAAGTGATATTCCTAAATGTATCTTATTATTTAGACCACATAGCAGTATCCATTGACTTTAGTCATAAACCACAAAAAATGGACAGGAAGACACTTCGTTATAACTAGAAGAGTAAATTGAAGCATAAATACTGACAAAATGAGCAAGGTAATAAACAAGAAAAAGACGGAGCATACTTTGGAGTTAGGGCGAAGACACTTTATCACACATTTGGCCCCATAGAGGAAGGCATCGCTATCAGCTGTGATGCAAGCATCTACCTGACCTTCATAATTTAACTGGGCACAAAGTGCTTCAGCTTCACCTTTTGCTTTCAGAACAGGCATACCAAGAAGTTTCAGCAGCTCCTATGATGGCATCAATCAGGGAAAAAGAATGATTATAAAGAAAAATAACTTTCACTAAAACTAAAAACATCATATGGGCATAAACAAGCCACAATCTCCACAAAAGAAAGCAAAAACATCTGCAAAAACAAATCAAAATATGAAATCCACCTCCCCAATCCAAAAAATGCAAACATATTTGGCATTATTTTATAAATGCTTTTTCGATTACTCGATAGGCTTTTGCATTTTCAAATTACCCTGTAAACCAACAAGGAACATCATCGTATAGCTGCTCTGCGTAAAATGAATTGATTGATAAGTATCCTAACATAGAACATCACTCACCATACAATCTTCAACAGATTTCTGGAAAACTCGATTCCTCTCAACTGAAACCCTTTCCTCAGCTGCAAGAAGATTTGACAAGTCGATGCCTGAAGATCGAAAGAACCGTACAATCCTAGCCTGAGATTTTAATGGAGATGGTGTGCCGTCCACAATAAATACTGGAAATGCTCCAAACTACAAAATTCAGGGATTTTATATTAAAAAATAGAGGAGGAATTAACAGAATATAAAACAGGCACTGCTTGGTGATTAATTGGAAACAATCCCAAATGGAAAACTGCTTTGGCAGAATGAAAGATACAACGCTCATATTTTGTGTATCAACCATGATGTCATTAATAAATTTGGATTTATTTGAAAATAATTATATGATGAAAATTTGTAGGAAAAATTGAATTTAAGGATTCAGGATTCGTGCATGATGGTTGCCTAATCCGCACTTGTGCATTCTAGGCATAATGTGTGTGCCTGAGGTCTCTCTAGGACGCTCATGTGCAATTTGGACATATTGGTTTACGCCTGAGTTGCATCTGATGTGGCACTCATGTGCGGATAAGGTTTTGGTGCAATATCTGATGCACTCTTGTTAAGCACTGGTACACTGATTGTGTTTTTAAAGACTTGCGCACTATTTTTCAATCATTTTGCAAGAGAAAAAGGAAAGATGAGAGAAAGAGAGAGAGAAGAAGAGAGGAATAAGAAAAAGAGAAAGAAAGAGAAGGAATGAGATTTTGGAACCTTTGAAAGTCAAATCTGCCAAATTAGATGATTAAGATAAGTATTTCTTAACTCCATCATTGGTTTATTTCAGATTTCTTTGAATTTTGTTTATAATTCGTATTTTGATATGTATGCATGTGGCCCCCTTACCTCCTAACCTTGAGAATTATTGTATGCATGCGGTATTACCAAAGATTTTGAGGTATTTGCTTAAATTTTACCGAATATTTGAAGAGTTTGTTTGTTTTGTACAAAATGAGCATTTAAAGTATTAAATTTATATATAAAAATATTTGCAAACGAAAAATCATAAACTTGTGTATGTGGGCCTTGCATGTGGTAGTCCAAGCATGTATTTTGACATGAACTCATTGTTATTTGTTTCAATATTTGTACTTTTTCACATGGTCAAAATTTTTGTATTTGTATTTCATCAGAGTGAAAGTTTTGTACTTTTTTGACGGAGAGAAAAAGTTTTGAGCATTTGTTATAAACTTCCCTAGTTTGGTATTTTTGTTGAGAACTATTATAAGAAATTGAATGAAATAATATATTCGGATATCCTAATATATTTAGACAAACTTGAGAATTACATCTATCATCCACAAGAGGCAAAAAAAGCAACATTTAACCTCGTCTATTGGAAGTAATATGTAAACGGCCCATTTATGAGTATAAATAATAATAATTGGCCTAAGATTACCGAAAGTACATATAACTTTTCCTACAAATTTAGTCTTTTAGTCCTTGATTCTTAGATTTTTAACATGTTTTGGATTTTTAAAATTTATACCTATATCTGATTTAATATTTGAGACATTTGACTTTTGAGATTGTAGACTTTAATCGTTATTTGGATTTATCTGGATTTGGATTGGACTGTGGACTTCAAGCCTTTGAATTTATGTTGTTAGACTTTTGAAAGATTTCGTACATTTAGACTATTTGGTATTTGTATTCAAATTACAAATTTTGTGTATGAAATCGTATTTAAATATTTGACATATTTGAACATTTGGCATTTGGACATTCGATATTTGAAACATTTGACATGTATTGGATTTTGAACACATTTTTTATTATTTTTGTTCATTCCTTCTGACTTATTGGACTTGTATTTGTCACTATATATATAAACACTTGTTGAACTTTAGGCTTATGATTTTGTCTATATTTCTAACCCATTTTAGATTAGAGAGTTTGAAGACCTGCAGGATTCAGATGGGAGATATTTGAATATTTGGTCAATTGCATATTCATATTCGCATTTGTATTTGGTTCGTATTTAGATTTTTATTTGAGGTTTGTTATATTATTTCGTTTGTCGCGGTCTATTTATATTTGGGGTTATCTATATCAATCGGATTAGTTCAAATTTGATATTGTAATTGTTGGATCTTTATTCAACGTTTTTTCTTACAGGTTTATTTTGGGTTTTCGACCAGATTATTACTACATATTTTGGAGACCAAATAGGGCCAATTTGGTCAGATCCTATACCCATTGTGATTTATGAGCTTTCATTGCTTTGGGAATTAAGTTTGTTCGCGTCTAATCTGACTCTGGGATTTTAGTCAAATCTTAGCAAATTTCAGATATAAAAAAAATCCAATTTTACGACATGACAAAAGATATAGCAAATTTATGGTTGCCACTCAACTATTTGTAATCTTTTACCTAAGAGCTTAATCTTTTTGGATTGAATTGGTATTGGAGATTTTTGACCAAGTCATCGCTAGAGCTCAATATGTTCTCACAGTTATATTTTCGCAATGGCATGAAGCGGAGTGTTATGTAAATTATTCTTACACCTTCCCCTAATAACTTTTGGGCTGGGTTAATCGCATCACACTACCCATATACGATGAATGCTGAAAACCCAAATCGATTTCATATTCTTTTCTTCATCTTTTGAGTCTAGCAGAACAAGCCAAATTCTAACAGTATAGGCCGGGTAATACAAAAATGTGACGGTTATCAATATCAAGACATACTAAACGGTGGACTGATAAATCCAGCACTATTTATAGCTATTGTCGATAACATTCTAAAAGAGCTCAACCTCAACAACAGAAAATTCTGCGCAGATTTTTCATATCATCGGATAGAGTTTGCTCACACGAATCTGTGAGAAATTTGTATTTTTCTCGTATAAATCACCCCTTCGAAAAGTTGGCCGTCTTTTGTGCATCTCTGATCTTTTATCAAGCTTCTATTAGATGATTTTTGTCTCAGGTGACAATCATTGACGCATAACAATAACTACTATCCATAATCAGTAAATTCACACATCACTCTTACTACCCGACAAATGTAAACTTTCTATTTTATCCATTAATCGATTTTCTGCGCACAATTATGACTGAACAGGAGAGAATAAAAGGGAGAGAAGATGTGGGGAAGAGAGTGCACCTTAGAGAAAAGATTGACAGTCCGAAAGAAAGTAAGTCTGAGGTGGGGATTTCTAACGTGATCATACTTGACGGCGGTTTCATGCTGGACAATCCAGAAAGAGAGATCAACAGCCACTCTTTTGTTCCTCGCGAAATCGAACCCTTCGTAGCGCGCGTAGGGTTTTAGAATCTCCCAGAAATTACCACCTACTCCCATTCGTGTTTTTGCGGCGACGAAAACCTTGAAGATGGAAAGTGTTTCCTCGAAACAGCGGAAACAGCGGCTGTGTTTCCAAAATCTCTGTAGTCCTCACAGGGAAGAGTGGATGTACCGTAATTTCACCGTCTTTACGGTAAAATAACGTTGGCCGCAAGAGCCGCATTTATGTCCTTTTTTTTCCCGGTAATTGATATATGTAAATGGAAAAATTATCACGAATACTATTTTTAGTTTTATTAGTAAACTCCAAAATAGACGGGGAAAATATCCCCCTAAAAATAATTTATTTCCAATCCTTCATATAAAATAAATTGCAACGGCTAAAATTATGTGAATGATTATTGATCTCGGATGCTTTCTCTTCTAGGTAAGATTTGCCTAAGTAATCCCCTGAACTCGTTAATAAATTAATTAAGGGTATCTCAAATACCTTTGAATCACTTTTCAGATATTAAAAGTGAATTAATATTGAAAAAAGATACTGATGATCTTCACGCTGTAGCTTGTAAAAAATAACAATGTGTCTTTAAATTATAAGGCCCACATATCCTATTTTTAATGTTCAGATTATCCACAATTATTAACAATGAGATAAATAAATAGAACGAACATTTATAATGAGCTCAAATCAAGTAATATCAATTAATTTTGGATACCTCAAGTTGGAAAATCCTTTGTGCTAATCATGTGTAGAAAGAGCCCATAAACACCCGAGTCCCACACCGGTGTATCAACTCAAGCCAAATAAAAGTTGTAACAAAGCAAATTATCAATAAAGTTTCTTAAAATAGGATCTTGTTAATCGGGTCAAATCTAACAAAAATCATAGATAATACTTGCCACATTAGATTATGAAGAAAGGGCAATGGTAAACTTATAAAATATATCATTAAATATAGCACACTGGTGTCACTCGGATACCATAGATCAGTTTACAACTAGATATCTTTATTATTCTCAATTTTTAAAGGAATTTTTACATAAAACTCTTATGTCTTATTTGTGATAATTGCTTTGATTATTATGTATTTCTTATAAGTTTCAAATAAATGGTTAGGTATCGATATTTTTAAAAATTAGTTATCGACTTTATAAGTAAATTTTGTTGACCTAAATCCAACGGCTATGTCATCAAATAAAAAGTGAGATGAGTAATATTTCTATTTTATATATTGAGTTTCATCTTACTAATTAAAATTTAATTAAGAAAATATTGCTTTTGTGTTCTCGTGCTTAATTTATTTATAAAAAAATAAATTTGGGTTGAATTTGATTTTAATAAGTAAGCCTCCGAGATCTGTTTCAGACAAAGCAAAGCTATGAAAAGGATTCGAGGACTAACTGCAGCCCAATCTAAATTGGGCCGGTCTACCAATTTCAATTGTTTATTGGGCCTTGGACTTTTGTCCACTATTTGCATGGCAGCCCAGCCTATCCCAGTTAACTTTTATTGTATTATTTTTTTAATGCATTAGACTAAACTTATAATATCATATTTTCAAACTTGTAAACTAAATTAAAATCAACAATGATCACGAGATGATACAGAATAAAAGACAAACAAATACTTAGGTCCCATTTGTTTGATGGAATATAAAATTATTAAATCTCATATTATTTATTTTGACTTAAAGTTTTTATATCAAATAAATTAAATAATAATACTGAATACATTCAATCATCAACTGTGGTAATTACTTTCGATCAGTCGTGATGTTTTTCCTTCATTATAACCTTCATATTCACCATTGACGGGTCATCAACAATGGTGATATTTTCGTTAGTAATCATTGGTAGTATTAGCATATCTAAGTGATTGTGATATTTTTTGTTAAATAAATAAGTTTTATTATTGATTGACTGTCAACAATAGTAGTATTTTAGAACAACAACTAAGGATTATGATTGATGGTACTGCCAATTGCCAATCAATGGTGCTAATATGACCATGCACCGATAAATACTTTTATTGATGAGTGTTTGGAATCAATCTGACTAATAAATAAATTCTGAATAAAGAGAAATAATTTTTAAGAAAAAGTTATGTTATGTTTTTTTAATTTTTGAATTGATATTTTTCACTAACTTATAATAGACTATTAGGAATTGAATAAGATAATTATCAAGAATATGTATCTATGATTGAGAATTGATTATTTATTTGACCAATTGTAAGTAGTATAGGTATTTTCAAAGATAGATTTTTATTTGGGTTATCATCAATTGAAGATTAAGAAGAAGGACGTGGCAAAAATGGCTTTTTGAATGAGGTATGGGTACTATGAGTTTTTAGTCATATCTTTTGAATTAACTAACACCCTTATACTTTTTATGGATTTGATGAGTTTAATATTTTAACCCTACCTTGATAAATTTGTGGTGGCGTTTATCAATGATATTATGATATATTTAAATCGTTATGATGAGCATGTAATACATTTGAGGATTGCTGTACAAATGCTTCAAGAGAGAAGATTATCTACAAAGCTAAAACAATATGAGTTTTGGCTCGAAGAAATTATTCTTAAAAAGATTGAAGCTATAACCAATTAAAATTGACCGATATCAGTAATTGAAGTTAGAAATTTTCTTAGAATGGCGAGCTATTATTAAAGATTCGTAAAAATATTTTAAAAAATTGCTATGCATTTGACCCAATTAACTCAGAAGATGATGAAATTTGTTTGGACAAAAAATGTAAGAGAAGTTTCCAGGAGCTAAAAGATCACCTGACAACTGCTTCAATTTTAGCGATTCTAGAATAATTTGGATAATTCACAATTTATTGTAATGTATCAAAGATAGGATTGGAGTGTATCCTAATACAACATAAAAAGGTGATCACATATGAATTGAGATAATTGAAAATATGAGAAGAATTATCTGATTTATAATTTAGAATTAGTAGTAATATTATTTGTATTTAAAATTTAGAGACATTACCATTATGGCAAAAAAAAATTTATACATTTAGATGACAAAAACTTAAATACTTATTCCTCCAAAAAGAGTTGAATATAAGATAAATGAAGTGGATCAATTTTTTAAAGGATTATAATTACAAAATCAAATATCAATCGAGAAAAAAACAAATATAATAGCACATACTTTATATTGCCAGATGACAAACTAAATGGCTCATTTAAAGATAAAAGAGATTGAGTTATTGGATTGATAAAGAAGTGTGATATTAAAAGGTATTTCCAATATACATGAATGATATTATTTTATTTTTCATGTACAATCGAAGATAATGAAAAATATTAAAGAAGCTCAAATGAATGAATTATTTTTAGTGAACATTGCCAATAATTTAAATAAGGAATCCGTTAGGGTCATTTTTACAATTGGCATATTCCGTGACCGTATGTAATTTTTTTTGTTAGTGTCGGGTTATGCTTCGTTGAAGTGCTGCATCAACACATTCCAGTGGCTGCTTATTCTCGGATCAACATATGTACCATGCCTGCTTCTCGCCTGATCTCGCTCGAGCCCAAAAACCAGAATGTCCCCGCTCGTCGGGCACTCGATACCCGCTCAAGCTCAAAATCTAAAATGGCCCCCGCTCGCCGTGCGCTCGATACCCGCTCGAGCCCAAAATTCATAATGGTTCCCGCTCGCTGTACGCTCGCTAGCCGCTCGAACGCACGTAGGGTTTCTTTGGAAACCCTTCGTGTTGCAACGGGCAAAAATTTTGAATAATTTTTTTACACTCTCTATAAATACATATCTTATGTTTTTGAAACCCTTAGACGTCCAGAGCCACTTCTGATATTATTGGAACCATTCTACTTGAGAGAAGAGCATTCTTCTTCCTCTTTAATCTTGCTCCATTTGATAAAATCGAACTTACTGCGCTCTACATCGTTGTGTCTCATGTTCTAACGGTTTTTCTCTTCATTTCTCTTTACCATTTAAACTCTTCCATCCTTCTACTTTCGTTGGAGACGTCAGTACATTGAAGAAGGAGATCCGATCGTGGTTGGCAATTCAAGTGGCACGAGAGGGAAGGTTGGCGTGAAGACCGGAAGGTGTCCGGTTCCGTTGCCGCGGGCAAATCTAAGGAGTTCCTTGGTAGGGATCACAAGTCGGGAGTAAGTTGGCTAGGTTAGCGCGTCGTTACCACCCAATCTGTAACTTAATTTTCATAGTGCAATTCTTCCCTAGCCATTGAAGCCCAGAGGGTTTTTCTCGATTACCGTGGGTATCGAGTTTTTCCTTCGTCACCAAAAATTATATCTTTTTTATTATTGCTCATCGTTATATATATTGTGCATGCTTGTTATCTCGTTAGTATTTAGAAATAAATATTCTTTACATGTATTAAATATTTAATTTTTATTACTTTCGCTATTATTATACAGAGTCGAAACTTGATTGTTCACGTTAGTACAAAAAGTACTTTTTCAGAATCAATGGTAGATTTTAGTGTACGAGTAGATAGAGTCTTGAGATTTTAAAAACGAGTATGTATATACCAAATATTGAGAAATTAAAGGAAGAAATTATGAATAAAACTTATTGGTCAAAATACACTATCCACCCAAGATTTAATAAAATTTAGAAATTATGAATGAAACATATCAGTCAAAGTACACTATCCACCCAAGATTTAATAAAATTTATCACCATTTAAGGAAGATTTTTTAGTATTATAATATGAAAAGAGAAATTACAACCTATATGAAAAGTTATTTGATTTATCAATAATTGAAGACTTTATATAAGAAGCTATCGAGTATTTTGTGTTGGCAGACAACGGTAGCCTACTGACCAGGATACAAGAAAAATTTCTCTGTTGGCCGGAATGGACGGCCAACTGATAAAGCACACAAATATTGTGAAGTAGAGGTAAGAGAAGAGAAATAAATACCAAATTTTACGTGAAAAATCATTATGAAATAAGAAAAAAATTACGGGATACTAAATCCATAAAGGATCACTAAGTATAAGAAAAATTACAGGATGCGAAATTAAGAACAGAGTATAAGTAAACAAAGCCCCCACACTTGTTTTTCTCTCACAGCTCTCTTTCTTTTACTTTTTCTTCTCTCTGTTTTACACACTCGGTTCTTTCTTTACTTATCCGGTGTCTGCTCCTTCTTCTGCTTTTTTTTTGTTTCTCTATATTGTTGAGTGTACATACACATATATATATATACACATGTCCCTCACCATAACCAAGCTTGGTGGTTGGTGCTCAACTTTCAAAATCTACATATGTGCATGCGCACGCCCTGTCCTACAGTAGGCATCATATGCCTGCTCCTGTAAACTGATCAATCTTTGGAGTCCCAAGAGTGACATCTGCCAACTGTCCAATGGGTAGGTCAACTGTACACCTTTTAGGATTTGACAGTCATTCGGGCCTTCTTTATTCAGTCGGTCAACTCTATTGACCGTCCTCTCATATTGGCCAGTCAATCACAACGTTGATCGGTCGAGGTAGTCCGTCCTACTTCTTCAGTAGAGTCAGTCGTCTTATGACTTTTTTGGTTAATATATTGACCGACAGAGTTGACCGTTTAGAAGATTTCGGTCAACATAATTGACCGGGATTCCTTCCTCTTAGCACACACGTGTTCCGTCAAATCCTTTGGTCACAAGGATTTCCACACGAGAGTGATCCCCAACGAACTTTCCCTCACGACCGTGAGAAAGTTAAGTCCATCATCCCGGCTAGCCTGCAGCATGCTTCATTCTTTTCATTCGGTAGAATCTTAGTCATCATATCTGCCCCGTTCTCTTCAGTGTCAACCTTTTCTAGTGACAGTAGATCGGCTTCCAATACATCTCTAACCCAATGATATCACACATCAGTGTGCTTTGATCTGGAATGGGGCAAGGAGTTCTTGCAGATATGAATGGTACTCTCACTATCATAAAATACTGCATACTTTTCTTGTTTGATGCCCAATTCCTGAATGAACTTCTTCATCCACAATATCTCCTTACAAGCTTCTGTCATGGCGATATACTCGACTTTAATAGTGGAAAGAGTGACACATTTTTATAAGTTGGATTGCCAGGAGACTGCCCATCCTGTAAATTTCACCAAGTATCCTAAAGTGGACTTACGACTGTTAATATCTTCGGCCATATTAGCATCCGAATAGCCCACTAATTGAGGCTTGTCACTTCTAAGACACAAGCATCTTTTGGAAGTTTCTCGAATGTATCTCATAATCTACTTTACTGCGGACTAATACTCCTTCCCTGGATTGGACAGAAATCGGCTGATTGTGCCAACAGTATGTGCTATGTCCGGCCTAGTGCAAATCAGGGCATACATGAGGCTTCCTACTGCTGTGGAGTAGGAAATGCCTCTCATTTATGTCTTCTCTTCGTTCGAAGATGGACACTGGCGACTGCTCAACCTGTGGTGATTTTCCAGTGGAGTGCTGACAGGTTTGGACTTGTCCATATTGAAGAGTTGGAGTATCTTCTCAAAGTAATTTTCTTGAGACCACCATAGTCTCCCTGCCTCCCGATTGCGAATATTTCTGATGCCAAGAATCTACTTTGCAGGTCCGAGGTCTTTCATGGCAAAAGACCGTCCAAGTTGCTCCTTCAACATCTTTTTCGAGCACTATTTTGTCCAACAATCAACATGTCATCCACGTACAGGAGAAGGATAACAAAATCATCCTCAAAAAATCTTTGTATGAATACACAGTGATCACAAGTAGTCCGCTGGTACCCTTGACTGACCATGACCGACTCGAATTTCTTGTACCACTATCTCGGAGCTTGTTTTAACCCATACAGACTTTTCCTTAAACGACAAATCAGTTGTTCCTTTCCTTTAGTATTGAACCCTTCCGGCTACTCTATATAAATTTCTTCTTCCAGTTCACTATAAAAAAAGCTGTCCGGACGTCCATCTGCTCCACTTCTAGGTTCTAGGCGGTTGCCAATTCCAGCACAACCCTTATGGAAGATATTTTCACCACTGGAGCAAAAATCTCATCAAAGTCAACTCCCTTTCGTTAACTGAAATCTTTCACCACTAGCCGTGCCTTATATCGTGGCTGCATAGGACGTCTTTAGTCGAAAGATCCACTTGTTCTTTAAGGCTTTCTTTCCCTTAGGAAGCTTGACTAAGTCAAATGTGTAATTTTTATGGAAAGAACACATTTCATCATTCATGACTTCCAGCCACTTCTCCTTGTTCTTGTCCTCCGTAGCCTCTTCATAAGTTTCAGGCTCTCCGACATCAGTGAGTATAATATACTCACTAGGCGACAGATGGACGGACGGTCGTCTGTTTCGTGATGATCGTCTGATAGGCAGATCCTCGGCCGATTGAGAGATGACTTCATCCTGGTCTTCATCAGAAGTCATTATTTCTTCTCCATTATAATCGACCGCCTTAGGACCATTGTCCCCGTCTTTCAGAGATACCAGACGGACAATTTTGACACTTACTTTATCCATCTGCTTGCCATCACGCTTGGCTTTTCTGCCAATATCCTTGATTGTTTCATCTTCTATGAAGGTTACGTCCCTTGACCAGACAAATCTTCTTTCAATTGGATCATAAAATCTGTACCCTAACTCATCTTTTTCGTAACCTAGAAAGATGCACTATATCGCCTTTGGCTCCAACTTTGTCTTTTCATCTCTTGGGATATAGACAAAGACTTTACATCCAAATACCCGCATATGATTATAAGATAGCTCTTTATTCGACCATATCTTCTCCGACACTTCACCCTTCAAGGGTTTACTGGGCGACTTATTTATGATATAGGTCGCCGTCTTCAGTACTTCGGTCCAAAAGTGTCTGGGAAGCTCAGTTTCGGAAAGTATACACCATATTCTTTCTAGAAGTGTGCGGTTCATCCGCTCAATCATTCCGTTCAATTGTGGCGCCTTTGGATGTATCTTCTGATGCCTAATACTATGTGACCAGTAATAGACATCAAAGGACCCTATGTATTCACCGCCATTGTCGCTTCGGATGATCTTTATTTTCTTCCCCGTTTGTCGCTTAACAAGGACGTGAAAATGCTCAAATACACCGAGGATTTGGTCCTTAGTTTTCAATGGATAAACCCACAGTTTTCTGGAACAATCGTTAATGAAAGAGATGAAATATTGAGCTCCACCAAACGACTTCTCTTTGAATGGTCCACACACATCTGTGTGAATGAGATCAAGCAGTTCTACTTTTGGGGCGAACAAGTCTCCATAAAATGAGACTCTCCTCAGTTTGCCGGCCAAGCAGTAAGGACACGTCTTTAATCCGTCATCCTTCACTCCGGCAATAAGGCCCTTCCTGGCTAAATGATGCAGTCCGCGTTCACTCATATGGCCTAACTTCCTATGCCATAAGTTCTCGGTTTCCTTGCTAGTTGTAGCGTTTACATCTCCGGCCATTGCGAACGCCTTCATGATGTACAGACTGGTGCACCTTTTCTCTCTTTCCACTACCAGAGATCCTCTGGTAAGTTTCCACTCACATTCACAGAAGGTGTTACAATAACCTTCATCATTCAGCCGACCAGCTGAAATGATATTCAGCCTGATGTTAGAAACATATCGAACATCCTTTAACATCAGTTTCGTCCCGTTATTGGTAATCAGTACAACATCACCCTTACCAATAATTTGAAATGTTCATTCATTGCACATCCTTATCACTCCAATGTCCCCTGGAGTATAGGATGTGAACAATCCCCTTCTTGACGTGGTGTGCAAGGTGGCACTAGAATCAATCATCCAACCGGACTCCTCGTCCGTCAAGTTTCTCACGTTTTCTTCACATGTCACCAGGAGATCGTTTCTTGTGACCATTGAAATGGAGGACTTGTCCTCACTTCATCCATTTTCTCCTTTCTCCTTTTCCGTGTTCTCGCGCTTTCACTTGAAGTATTGCTTCTTGATGTGGCCCTTTTTGCCACAATGATGGCGCTCAAGGTTTTAATACCATGAACGAGATTTGTTACGTCTTTTCTCTCCAAGCTTCTGACTTCATCCTCTACTCTATCCCCTAAACTCGGTCACAAGTACCTCACTATGAGAAAATATTGAGGCCCCTTGTGACCGCCTTGACTCATTCATGAGTAAAGAAACGATGACATCATCCAATTTGAGAGTGTCCTTCACAAATAGTAACGTAGTAACAATATGGTCATAAGAAGTTGGTAGAGAGACCAGCAGCATCAATGCCTTGTCCTCTACCCTGATTATCTCATCAAGGGCGGACATCTGTGTTACGATCCGATTAAATTCGTCCAAATGCTTTTCAAAGCTGCCACTTTGCGACAATCACAGGCCATAGAATTGCTTCTTTATATGAAACCTGGTTGTCAAGGATTTGGACTTATATCGGCTCTCCAACTTTTTCCATACCTTTGCCGGATCAGTCAAGCTAAGGACCTCCCGGAGCGTATTGTCCGCCAAACATAATTTGATAATGTAATTGGCAAGATCTCGTTTATCTTGCCAGTCCTCCACTGATAAGCTTTCCGACTTATCTTCCTTCTTTTTCAGTACTTTAATTGTTCCTTCTCTAGTCAAGATATTTTTCACCCTCTCCTACCAGAGGATGAAGTTACCCTACCCATTAAATTATTCTACACTGAATGGCAAGTTATTTGAGGATGATGACGTCATTCAGATAAAATTATCAACCTGTCTTTTATACCACTTGTTGGCAGACAACGGACGGCCTACTGATCAAGATACAAGATACAAGAATAATTCTTATGTTCGCTGGAATGAACAGCCAACTGATAAAGTACACAAATACTGTGAAGTAGAGGCAAGAGTAGAGAAATAAACACCAAATTTTACGTGAAAAATCCTTCTGAAATAAGAAAAAAATTACGGGATACTAAATCCACAAAGGATCACTAAATATAAGAAAAATTACATGAGGAAAAAATAAGAACAAAGTATAAGTAAACAAAGCCTTCACACTTGTTTTTCTCTCACAGCTCTCTTTCTTTTACTTTCTCTCCTCTCTATTTTACACACTCGATCTTTTCTCTACTTGTCCGGTGTCTTCTCCTTCTTCTGCTCTTTTTTTTGTTTCTCTATGTTGCTGAGTGTACATATACACACATGTCCCTTACCATAACCCAATTTGATGGTTGGTGCTCAACTTTTAAGATCTGTATGTGTGCATGCACATGCCCTATCCTACAACAGGCGGCATGTAATATCCCGGATCTTTATTCAGATTAATTTAATATTAATTATAATTTTTGGCCAATTGGACGTGATAAAATTTATTAAATATTGAAAAATCTTTGGAGGATATTTGGATCGGTTGGGTTGGCGCCCGGGGTGTG
>JAODPA010086976.1:0-24664 GCA_025585075.1 Nepenthes mirabilis
CAACTCTCTCAGACACTGCTTTATACTGTTAGCACATTTCCTCTATTACACACACACCACACACTCAGCTACACACACACACACACAAAAGACAATGAACGATAATACACACACTCAGAAATTTTATATTACTATTGGAGAAGGAAGGCCACAGATTATTGTAAAGAATCTCAAATCAACTTGCCTGATTTTTCTCACTTTCTTTGGCGACGACCAAACGACAACAGTAATGGCAACTACAACAATGATGGCGGCAATAGTAATGTGCTTCTAGCAAGCCCTTTCTCACTATTTCTCTCTCTCTCTCTCTCTCTCTATGACTCCACCTGGTAATGACGAAGGAGAAGAAGATGAAGGCAAGGTTTTTTTAAGCAAAATGAGATAAATTGACCGTCCAGTCCTCAACAGACGGTCAACTCAGGCGTTGACCGGATGTACTGTAGCAGTAGGCCCAACAAGGGCTTTTTTTACGGTTATGGACCTGGCCCTCTTGAGTCCACGATCCATCAGACGGCCAGCAACGGCCTTCCTAGCATCTTTCACGATCCCAGCCGGCTTTCAGAATGGACATTAATAAAATCAGCGCCTTTCTCATAAGGAAGGCACCAGATTTTTCCAATTTTCTGCCAACTTAGGCTCTCTAACGATAACATGTATAGAAGGAAGGTGATCAGTTTGGAAAATCACTGATCGCCATGAAAGGAAGCTATCTTGGTCCGTTTGAAAACTGGCATCAGCTCTGAAAGGCAGGCCAACCAAGAATAAGGCAGGTGATCCCGCCTTCCAAAGAAGGAGATCACCCTGCCCACCTTAAGTAAACCCTAGAACTCTGGTTCAAGGAGGCCTCCTGAAACACTTCTTCTAAGACCCTACTTCTGACATACAAGTTCTTGCTCACGCATTTTGACGGACGATCAGCACGTTCTTACTAACAGATAGACAGAAGCTCTTACAGGCAATCGCTTATGTACTGAGACGAGCTTTTGCAGTGCTAGCTCACGTACTCAAGCTCTGGCTTACAGAGAGGATTCTTTCATCCACGAATGCTGACAGAGTACTAAATGAGGCACATTGTCTCTTTCACTCTCCCAGACGTTTAGATCCCACCAAAGGCCTCCAGCTTCCTGGAGACCTGATCGGCTACTCGAGAGTCATTTTTGAAAGCTTTCACACTTTCGGAACATCATTTTCTTACGCTCCCTATGAGTAGGAAGCGATCGCTCACGTCCTCGACAAGCCAGCACTCCCGACCAACCAACTCTCTCCCTTTTCTCTTGCTTTTTAGCATTACCTTCTTTAATCTCGAAGGTTTTACTGATTTGAGCGTCAGAGTGTTTTCGGTGGGATAATATCCCACCGACACACTGACCTCTTGCTCGTTTTAGTGGTGTGCAGGATTCACACGCAGAGAACGGAGCCGGATCAAACAATCCAGAAGAATCCGAATCTTTTTGAAGTCGGATCCAGGTACGCATCATTGGCACAGTCTGTGGGAAACGCTAACAGAAAGCCAACCACTACTCTGAACAACGCTATCTTTCACCTTCTGTCTCTGCAATGGTGAACACGAGAGCCCAAAGAGACGTTACTTATCCCAACCAAGATCACGCTGCTGGTGCCATGGTCAATGGGTCTACAGGTGGAGTTCCAGCGCCCTATTTTCAACAACTGATGGAGCAGATGCAGGCCAACACGCGTCTGTCCCAGATACTTTGCTCTCAGAATGAGCAATGAATTCAGGAGGCTCCTTCGACAGTTTTGCCTGCACTGGCCACCAAAAAGGGTAGCCAGAGAAAAAAGAAGCCGACTAAAAGGCCCGAGAGAGCCGGGAACAATCCAATCCAAGCATCCTCCCGCGTTCCTTGCCAGAGCAGGCCTGAAGAATGCTCCGGGAGCACAACTCTATGAGAAAGTCCGGAGAGAAGAAACCTCTGATACTCTCGGGCCGAAGACGAGAACACAGTCCATGAGCGAGACTCCAGGACTGCCAGATCTTCTGGAGGAAGTAGCCAGCCAGCTGCTGGACCCTCCAGAGACAAGACGGAGTTGAGGGCTTACCTCAACTCCAAAATATCAGCAAACGCCAATCGTGCAGATCCGCAAGTGGACAAAATCTGGAACTACGTGTTCAAATTCGAGGAGCACACCATCGACTTGGACTGATCTCCTTTCACAGCAGAGATCCTGAGCCGTCCACTCCCAACCAAGTTCAAGATGTCTTCCCTTGACTCATACGATGGGAGCAATGATCCAGTTGATCACCTAGATCACTTCCGCACCCATCTGAATCTACAAGGGTTGGAGGACTCAACGATGTGCCACTACTTTCCACTCACACTGAGGGGAGATGCCCGAATCTGGTTCCATCACCTCCCTTCAAGCACTGTCGGTAGCTTTCGTGAACTCACGGATCTCTTCCTAGCTCAGTACCCCTCGAGCCGATGGGAAGAGAAGCAGCCGTGGCATCTCTCCCACATCAAGCAGAAACCGGGAGAGAACCCATGGCAATTCCTGGATCGTTTTGTGGTAGAGGCCAGGCGGATTCCCCGGATCACGGAGGAGATGAAGCTGGGCAATTTCATCTCCGCGCTGACCTACGGGGACTTCTTCAAGCACCTGGCCCATAGGAATCCTCAAACCTTCCGATAAGTAGAGTCCATCACACGGGCATACACTACGGCAGAGGAGGCCAACGAGGTGAAACGCCCAGAACGGGTAGATCAGCCTCGATCATTCCCTACAGAGGGAAAAAGGAAGTACGGCGGCAGTGATCACTCCCGCCGGAAGCAGCACAGGTCTGGGCCACCAGAGTGCAGAGACTACGGGTCCACTGGATTCACGCCTCTGACAAACACCCGCTCAAATGTCCTCATGCAGATACACGGGGAGAAGTTCTTGGAGTGGCCAAAACCACAAAAAAAGGATTCTAAAAACCAGTCAAAGTACTGCGACTTCCACCGCTCTGCTGGGCATGCGACGGAGGACTGCAAGACGCTGCAGAGGGAGATTGAGGAGCTGATTCGCTGAGGGCACCTTCCCAAATACGTCAAGAGCTCCAAACAGAGCTCTGGAGCAGCTAACGGAGAGGGGCAGGAATGGACTCCTCCCCAAAATCGGGTTGCAGCAGAGGTGGTTAATATGGTTACCGCCCGACCTGCTAAAAACCTATCAGACAGCGAGGAACAGCAGACTGGGAGTAAGAAGCAGCACACGGCGGACAACACCATCAGTTTCAGTGATGATGACTTAGCTCATGTTGTATCCCCCCAAGCTGATCCCCTCGTTGTAACCATGCTCGTTTCAGACGGTAGCATCGACTACCAGCTGATGCGGGTATTCGTCGATAATGGAAGCTCTAGAGATTTTCTTTACTTGGATGCTTTCCCTAAACTAGGCTTAAAAAAGAACTAACTAAAACCTGCCGAAGGCCCATTATATGGCCTCGACAATGAGCTTGTGCCTGTTTAAAGGACCGTTCAGTTGGAGGTCACATTGGGTACGTATCTGAAAACAGCAAGTCGAAATCTCACCTTCCTGATGGTAGACCTACCATCAGTATATAACACCATACTGGGCAGACCTTGCTTAACAGCGTTCAGGGCGGTCACCTCAATTCCACACCTCAAAATGAAGTTTCCAACACCCTACGGTGTCGGGGAGGTGTTGGGCGACCAAGTTACCGGATGAACCTGTTACATGTCACAGGTTGCCCCTAGTAGCAACACTAGAACAATTGGGGAACTTGACCATCGAGACGAGACCACCCTTCAGCAAGCGCAGTCCAGTGAAATCACCGATCTAATCCCACTGGTCTCGGAGGAGCCGGAGAAGTGTGTACAGATCGGCGGCTCACTCACTGGACTACTGCGGGATGAATTGATTGCGTTCCTGAGAAGGAACGTTGACCTTTTTGCATGGACTCCAGCAGACATGCCTGGAATCCCGATAGAAATGATGGTCCATAAGTTGGGGCTTGACTTTGGCCGAAAACCCGTTAGGCAAAAGCGGAGGAACGACTCCGTTGAAAAGCTGATCGCCATCCGAGAGGAGGTGAAGAAGCAGTTGGACGTAGGATTCATTAGAGAAGTCTAATACCCAGACTGGCTCTCTAATGTCATTTTAGTAAAGAAAAGCAATGGGAATGGCCGATGTATGTCGATTTTATCGACGTCAACAAGGCCTGCCCGAAAGACAGCTTTTCCTTGCCCAGGATCGACCTGTTGGTTGACTCAACAACCAAACATGAGCTATTAAGCTTTGTGGACACCTATTCGGGTTACAACTAGATCCGGATGAGTTCGGAGGATGAGGAACACACCTCGTTCATGATCGATCAGGGAACCTACTGCTACAACGTAATGCCTTTCAGACTTAAAAACGCTGGAGCAACCTACCAACGGTTGGTCAACAAAATGTTTGAGAAATAGATTGGTCGCAACATGGAGGTCTACGTTGACGACATGCTCATTAAGAGTAAGGTCACCGGTGACCACATTCGTGACCTGGAAGAGTCATCGAGGTGCTCCGTAAGCATCACATAAAGCTAAATCCAGCTAAGTGTGTCTTCGGAGTGGCTTTCGGTAAATTCTTGGGTTTCATTGTCTCCTAACGGGGGATCGAGGCAAACCCAGAGAAGATCAAGATGCTCGCTGACATGGCTCCGCCATGAAATGTAAACGACGTCTAGCGACTGGCTAGACAGCTGGCAGCACCGTTCTGCTTCCTTGCAAAGTCCGATGACAAGTACTAGCCCTTCTTCAAGGCCCTTAGAGGAACAAAATCCAATGGGTTCCAATGGACAGCGGACTGCCAAATTGCTTTTGATGAACTGAAATGGTATCTGGCCAGCCCGCCATTATTAGTGTCACCCAAGGGTGGAGAGGAATTATATCTTTACTTGGCAGTGTCAGAGGCGTCCCTCAGTTCTGTTGTCGTGTACCAGGACTCAGACGCTAAACAATCGGTCTACTATATAAGTAAAACATTGACCGGCCCAGAGACCCAATACTCGAGCACAGAAAAATTGGCCTTGGCGCTAATATTCTCCGCGCGAAAGCTAAGGCTCTACTTTTAGGCCCACGAATAGTGGTCCTCACCGACCAACCACTAAAAAACATACTCCAGAAACTCGACGTTTCTAGACGGTTGGTGAAATGGGCTATCGAGTTGGGCAAGTTTGACATCGAATTCCAACCCAGGCCTGCAGTAAAGGCACAGGCACTGGCTGACTTCATTGTCGAGACTACAACCCCAATTCTCGAAGAACAGCCCGAGAAAAGTGAGGAACTACTTGACGGAGTCTCAGAATGGATACTCCACTGGGACGAATCGTTTATGGACATAAGCAGTGGTGTTGGAGTGGTACTTACAACTCCCGACGGGTTTGAGGTGAAATACTCACTCAGGCTCAACTTCCTGGCAACCAATAATGTTGCCGAGTATGAAGCTCTGCTAGCCGACCTACGATTAGCCAAGGAGTGCTTCGCCAAGAGACTGACAGTTTACAGCGACTCCGAGCTAATCGTTAACTAGCTTAACGGAGGCTTTGAAGCGAACAACCCTCTCTTGGCCAAGTACTTGGCAAAGGCAAGGGAGGCCGCCTCGGGTTTCGACAAACTAACCCTGGTTCACATTCCCCGAACTGAAAACTGGAAGGTGGACCAGCTAACCAAAGCCGCTACAGCCGAAAATCCGAAACAGTATTCGAGGGACATGCGGGAGATCCTAAACACTCCCAACATTGAGAAGCGAGAGGCAATGCAGGTTTTTGAAGCAGAAAACTGGATGACGCCTTTCCTTAGCTATCTGGCGGACGAATCATTGCCAGAGGATGTCAAGAAGGCCAAACGGATTAGGAAGACAGCCGGCTGGTATACTGTAGTTGACGGACGGCTATATCGCCGTGGCTACTCAGCCCCATACCTTCGCTGCCTAACTCCTGAAGAGGATGACTACGCTTTAGGCAAAGTCCACCTCAGGATCTGTGGATTGCACATCGGTTGTAAAAACTTGGCCTTCAAGGTCATGCGCTAGGGCTATTATTGTCCCTCGATGAAAAAAGACGCACTAGAGTTTGTGAAGAGGTGTGAAAGCTGCCAGCTTCACAGCAACCTTCACCGCCAGCCATCCGCGGATCTTAAAACCCTTCAGGCCCCTTGCCCTTCGCGCAATGGGGGCTCGATCTTCTCGGCCCATTTCCCATTGCCAGGGGCAAAGGAAATTCATCATCGTAGGCATCGACTACTTCACAAAGTGGGTCGAGGCCATTCCACTGGCAAAGATCACAAAGCATAACGCCCTAGAGTTCCTAAGCCAGAGCATAGTCTGCAGATTTGGTGTCCCCAAGGTCGTTGTGACTGACAACAGGATCCAATTCTCGGGAAAATGCTTAACTAAGTATTGCACCGGCCTTGGCAACAAGCTGGTCCACACTTCGGTGGCATACCCCCAAGCCAACGGATAGGTGGAGGTCACAAACTGAACGCTGCTCCATGGGTTAAAAACCAAGCTGGAGGACGCCGGGGGCTCCTGGGCTGACGATCTCCCTTCCGTTCTTTGGTCTTATCGAACAACCCCAAAGGAACCAACACACAAGATGCCCTTCAGCCTCTGTTACAGGACTGAGGTGGTAATCCCGGTCAAAATCAGGCTTCCAAGTCTTAGGGTGGAGTCCTTCGACCCACAGGCAAACTCCTAAAAAATCAGGGAACACCTAGACTTGCTAGATGAAGCTCGTGACGCCGCCAGAGTACGAACAGTGGCCTACCAACATTGAGTCACCCGATACTTCAACCAAAAAAGTTAAGGCACGATGATTCGATGTAGGAGACCTGGTCCTATGAGGCGTCGAGGCCACAGGCAAGTTGGCCAGCCGCAACAAGCTCTCCCCTAACAGGAAAGGGCCTTTCCTCGTCTCCGCTGTCTTGCGAAACAGAGCCTACAAACTCCGAAACCAGGATGGAAAACTGGCTATGTGAACGTGGAACGCAACCCACCTCAGACGCTACTTCCAATAGCAGATGTAGGTACGCATATGCATTATTGTGTGCACTCGCTTGCTTGTTTGGAATTTATAAAAAATAAAGTGTTTACTTAGCATACTTTCTATCTGCATGTGCACCTGTTTTCTTTGTAGGTTATCCGACCTAGGCTGCCCCTAATTCGGGAGGGTCTCCACCCTCTTGTTAAACCCTAGTCATCCAAGCAGCCCATAAGCGGTCGAACTTGAACCTCGATCATCCGAGTGGTCCATTAGCAGTCGTACTTAAACCCTGGTCATCCAGGTGGCCCATAACCGGTCTAAACTCTGGTCATCCAAGTGGCCCATAAGTGGTCTAATGTAAACCTCAGTCATCCGAGAGGCCCATTAGCGATCGTATTAAACATTGGTCATCCAAGTGGCCCGATAGCAGTCAAAACCTTAGGGGGCTTACACAGCACAAGCAACGACCTCCTCTATGAGGAGGTAGCGTGATCAGTGAGAGACGGTCAAAGGGAGAAGCATACTTCTACAACGTTGGCCGCCCAAGTCATCACTTGTACGGCGCCACCAAGCTGGTTAACACAACCACCTGCTAAGCTTAAGAACTTTGCTTCTTAGGCAATGCAACAACGGTTGCCAGCCAACCAAATTGGCCGCCCAAGTCGTCACTTGGACAGTGCCACCAGGCTGGTTAACACAATTACCTGCCAAGTCTAAGAACTTCACTTCTTTGGCAGGCCAACAACGGTAGCCAACCAAGTTGGCCGCCCGATACAACAAAGCATGCGAACATCAAATGCAATAAAGGGAAATGGACAATAAAGGGAAAAGAACTTCTATTTTATTGCTTTGAACGTGTTACAAGCTACATAAGTACAAAAGGGACAACACAAAAAGCTACGGAGGCGGCCGCCGCCTCTGACTGTCCAGGGGCTCCCCCACAAGGTCGTCTCTATGCTGTACCCCACAGTTTGCTAAGTGGAGGTACTCAATGGGGAAGTCTAGGTCGATCAACCGCACAACATGCCGATAAACGTTGACCCCCTCAGCAGCCGTGCGTGCATCATGCCCTGACCTCATGGGGATGAATCCGGAGACTCAGCTCGTTCTCCACTGTGGATACTCGCTCGGTAAGCCATTTGTTGCTTACTTTGCCTCGATCATCCTCCTCTTTCAAACGAGCATTCTCAGCTCTCAAGCTGGTGTTCTCCGCTTCCATGCCCACCAGGACAGTCTCGAGGGTAGCGGTCTCCTTGCGGTGCTCCCCTCCCGAAGCAACCAGTCTGACATCCAGCCAGGCGATCTATGCCTCCCTATCGGCAATCGCTTGGTCGCGCTGCACCACCTCCTTGAAGATGACAGAAACTAGCTTCTTTGGTTGCACAAAAGACAAACAAAGGATAAGTCAGAAATCTGGAAAGGAGAAAGTACGAGGAACCATCACCAAGAATCATACCTCACGAAATCTCCTCACGGGCCTAGCCTCCAGACCTGGCCCAGGCGACGGTGGACCAGGAGCATCCTTTTGAGCTGAGCTCATGGCTACCCCCTCCAGAATGCGCTCCAGCAGCTCATTAGTCTCATCCCTGGCAGCTGTAGGCTCCTCAACTGTAGCCTCCAGAGCAGTTGCTGGAGGATCAATCTCCACCATTGGCTCCATAGCAAAAGTCCGCACAACTGGGGAGCTAATGGATGGCTCCCACGCCTTCACCGCTAGCTCACAAGCAGGCTCCGTAAAGGACTCCATTAATGCCGCACGAGGAGCCACTTGCGGCGCAGGCTGTGCCAGGATGGCTCCGTCTCCTAATTCCACTGGCCAGTTCTTGTAGGTCGCCTCCAGGCTCGCAGTACTACCAAGTCTGCTACAGATCCCAGCAGCAACGTAATCCAAGCGGAACAATGACGATGAAGGCGTCTCCAACACCTTCTCAGGCAATGAGCCGATAAACCCTTCATCAGTGTGTCGCATACGGATGATCAGGCCTTTGGAGTCCTCCGCTCGCATCATCCTTGCTGGTGGAGTGGGCTTTTGAACCGGAAGAGGCGGTCCCCAGTTCACCTTCCTGGTTTCCACCCAAGAAACCAAAAAGTCCCGCTTGAAGTCAGCGAGGTTTTCCTTAATCAGATCGGTCAACCACTCTAAGGCCGCCGTCTCCACCACAGACGGAGTCCCAGTATATAGCTCCGGCACCTAGCCCCAGTCCTTCGCAAGGGGCTAGGTCGTCCCCACACTCACAAAAAAGAAACGTTTTTTTGTAGTTTTTCAACGAATCGTGTATGGCCGTGTTGATTTTCAGGCCAGAACGGGGGACGAGTGATATCCACTCGCCTCCCTGGTTTATCTTAAACAGGCCCTTGACCATCGACATTCTTAGCTTCTTAGAGTAATTTTGAAGGAAAATACAAAGAGTACAGAGATATCGATCGGCATTGGCGTGCAGTTGAGCCATCGGGACTCGTAGGACTCGCAGAATGGGTAGCAAGTCGTCTAACAACAGAAGACGGAGGCGGCTCCTCAGGTGAGCCTCGTATACTTTGATGTGCCCTACCGGTGGAGCAAAGGCTCTGTCGTTCCTTCTCGGGACTCTCCATGCGATTTTTTTCGGGACGTTAAACTCAACGCAGAATGCTTTAACATCACTCTCTCGAAGAACGGAGGCAATGTCGGCGACAGAGGCCATGGTTTACTGGAAGGACTAGGGTTTCTCAGAAATTGGAAACGAAGAAGACGAAGGTTAGGAGGTGTAAGAAGGTCTTCGAAACGTGGAGGGAAGCTTGAACGGCTAAAACGCCTTAAACCCCTCAGTAAGGACGCCGCCAATCCTGCCACGTGTCGGTTCCCTACTTGGCTCATCAAAAGGTGGATCTCTGATGCATTAATGACCAGAATATCTGTCCAACCAAAAGAAGACGCGTGTCTACTTTTGGGCCTGCAAACCGGCTGATGGCCACGCGTCCATCACGTTTGGTAGAAAGCTTTTCCAGAACTGACCAAAGACGGTCAGCAGCTCCAGTCAACATTCTCTTTCGGAACTGACCAAAGATGGTCAACAGTTCTGGTCAATATTGTTCTCTGGAATTGACCAAGATGGTCAACAATTCTGGTCAATATTCCCCTCCAGAATTGACCAAGACAGTCAACAGTTCTGATCAACATTCTCTTCCGGAACTGACCAAAGACGGTCAATGGTTCTAGTCAATATTATTCTCCATAACTGACCAAGACGGTCAACAGTTCTGGTCAATATTCTCCTCCAGAACTGACCAAGATGGTCAACAGTTCTGGTCAATATTCTTCTCCAGAACTGACTAAGACGGTCAACAGTTCTGGTCAACATTTTCTCTTAAATTGTCACAGACGGTCAACGGTTTTGGTCAATATTGTTCTCTACGCCTTTCATAGAGTCCTCCGGGATCCTCAAATGCCAAAGGAAAATAAGGGACATCCCATCATGAACATACCAGAGGCTAGAATTTTGGCCACCGGCATGGGGTACAAGTGATGGGTACACAGAAAATGGGTTGGCTGAAAGTCAACGTACGCCCAAAACGGCCTGCTAGACGGTCAACTCGTGAACGACCCAACTGGAGACGCCGACCATATTCCTGAAAGGCCCAGGATGGTCAACGCCATTGTTGACCGTCCAGTCCTCTGCAAATGGCCTACTCCCGTGCAGACGGTCAACTCAGGCATTGACCGGATGTACTGTAGTAGTAGGCCCAACAAGGGATTTTTTACGGTTACGGACCTGGAAGGTGATCAGTTTGGAAAGTCACTGACCAACGTGGAAGGAAGCTATCTTGGTCCGTTTGGAAACTGGCATCAGCTCTGAAAGGCAGGCCAACCAAGAATAAGGCAGGTGATCCCGCCTTCCAAAGAAAGAGATCACCCTACCCACCTTAAGTAAACCCTAGAACTCTGGTTCAAGGAGGCCTCTTGAAACACTTCTTCTAAGACCCAACTTCTGACATACAAGTTCAGTCTCACGCATTCTTACGGACGATCAGCACGTTCTTACTGTCAGACAGACAGAAGCTCTTACTGGTAATCACTTACGTACTGAGACAAGCTTTTACAGTGCTAGCTCACGTATTCAAGCTCTGGCTTACAGAGAGGATTCTTTCATCCACGAATGCTGACAGAGTACTGACTGAGGCACATCGTCTCTTTCACTCTCCCTGACGTTCCGATCCCACCAAAGGCCTCCAGCTTCCTGGAGACCTGATTGACTACCCGAGAGTCATTCCCGGAAGCTTCCATGCTTTCGAAACATAATTTTCTTACGCTCCCTGTGAGTAGGAAGCGATCGCTCACATCCTCGATAAGCCAGCACTCCCGACCAACCAACTCTCTCCCTTTCTCTTACTTTTTAGCATTACCTTCTTCAATCTCGAAGGCTTTACTGACTTGAGCGTCGGAGTGTTTTTGGTGGGATAACATCCCGCTGACACACTAACCTCTTGCTCGTTTTAGTGGTGTGAAGGATTCGCACTCAGAGAACGGAGCCGTTCAAACAATCTAGACGAATCCGAATCTGTTCGAAGTCAGATCCAGGTACGCATCATAATATTCTATCTCCAAGTGTTTTACTAATTTGAATTTAGAATAAAGACGTTAGGGCATGTCCTGAGCATCGTGAAATATGTCATAAAAACATAGAAAAAACAAAGGAAACAGACATAGTTACATCCACCTAAACCTTCATCCAAGCCACAAAAATCGGTCAACTATAAAAATTGGTCAACCGGTTGACCAGCACAAACCACCCTCTTTTTTTTTTTCATACCGTGCAAAGTGACCGAGCCGGTATTGCAACCATACCGACAATTCTACATCATCCCAGGCAAAGTGCATATCGGCAATGTTACATATCAGACCAAATATCCATACTAGCAATTTTGCTACGTGTTGGTGTGTACCAGGCAAAAGGAAGACCACCTCCATGATTCATTCAGGGTGAAGATGCCAGACCGGACATTTCACCCAATCTGCCATTCTGCATCATGGAGGGCAAAGGGTTGCAGACCAAATTGCCATTCTGGTATTTTTCTGTAGATTGAGCATACCAGAGAAATGCCATCCCAGCAATTTATTTCATTCTCTTACTATATTACATTCATCACTATATAATCCGGATTAAAATATCAACATGTTATAGAATATATACTACTTTTCTAATTTCCTCTAAAATATCTAAATTCTTTCCAAGGAGTTGAAAAGTAAGTTTTTGAATAATGGTTTTCATTTAGTAATTTAGTAGTCCTATCACAATTGGAATCACCACATTTGTTCTATAACATAAATTAGAAGGTGTTTTTTTGTGAGTTATTTGTCAATTTAGTCTTTAATCCATTGATTATTATTTTGTTTATCACTTTTATCTATCTATTTGTTTGAGGATGTGAAATCAATGTATAGACCATTCTATTACCAAATCTTTTACAATATTTGGTGAACCTTTTTTTCTAAGAATTGGATTCCATCATTGATTATTATAACCTCTTGTATCCTTAATTCACAAGCAATATTTTACTGAGAAAAATCTTGGGTTTTGGGAAATGGACCTTTGTCCACCTCTTTGGCATTGGATAGTTCTCTCTATAGCACTGCTTCTGGCTCTAGGAAGATAAAGGATTTCTTTTTCTTTGTTTTGCCTCCCAAGTGAGAATAGGTGCATTGGGCCTTATTCTTGTAGGAGAGAGCTTTTCTGCTGCATCCGCTAGGATTGTGTCCCTATAGGCAACGCGGTGGTGCCAACAGATGAGCTTCCATCTAGCAATCATTTGTCCTGAAGTCGATTGGATGACTTGAGTTGGCTCACTACTCCATGTATTTTTTATTTCCTTCTGAGTTGTACGTCTGCTATTGTAAACGTATTGTATTTTATAAAAGGAATTAATGAATGAAACTTTTCGAGAATTTGTTGTCTTTATTGTCAAGTTCTAATATTCTTATATAATGTGAATAGTTAAAGTGCTTGAATATTGCTTTCTATTGTGTGACTTCTGGCATTCGGATAACCAGGACTACTAAAGAACTCGATCTTTTGACAATCTGACTGCTAATGATGTATCCCAAACGAACCGAGGTACTGTATGGCTTAGGAGGTTGTTGCCCGAGTTAATTTGATATGGGATAAGATGTCTTCTAACTGACGTGCCAATGGCCGAGGTGATGTAGATTAGTCTAACATATTTATTTGCTGTTTTGACCGAGGTTCTTTATGGCCGAAGTGGTGCTTTGTCCGAGTTTGGATTTTGCTGCTGCCTGTGAGGCACTGCTGCATCAACTGTGGTTCTTGCTTTGGATAGTGATTTTGCAATTGACCAGGGTGATGCATACTGCTCGTGGTGTGCATTGGCTGTGATTTGGTCTACTCCTATTTTATTTTGACCGAGGTCAGTTCTGTAGTCGAGGTTGACTTTTGCCAAGATGTATGCAACGGGATGAGATGCTCTAGACTGTGGTGCTTTCTGGCCAAGGTGGTGATGCCTTCTGACCGGGGTGATGCATACTACCCGAGGTGTGCATTTTCCTTGATTTGGTTTTCTACTAACCGAGGTCAGTTCTGGCCAAGATGAGGTGTGCTACTGCCTGCAGCCTTGTCCATGGACTACAGTAGCAGTATCACTGTTGCTTTATTTGCGGGTCAGGAAGGAGTATGGCCACTGTTATCTACTATTTGACTGGCTTGGTTGATGGCCTTAAGCGGATGTATTTTTATTTTCTTCATTGTTTCTTTTCTTTTTTTTTTTTTGGTTTTGTGACATGTTTCACGATGCTCGGGGTATACCCCAACGTCTTTGTTCTAAATTCAAGTCGGTAAAATACTTGGAGATAGAATATTGATTATATACTTTTTTTATTTATAAACATTAATTACTTACCAAAAAAAAGATGTATTCCAAACGCATGGTTAGGACATAAATCAATCAAACTTTTCTCGAACTCATTAGGGTTCTATGCCACCAATATTTCATCCGGGTAAATGACGTGTAAGGGTATCATTACATATGTCATGCGGATAACTTGCCGATCGTCTGGGTTGTCGGCTGTCAGCATGCTGCACAGGGAGGCATACTGTCAATTATCACAGCTAGCCCAGTGAACTGATGCGGCACAGCACTTTACAGTGTGGGTACGTATCACGGTCATTATGGAGATGCACCCCTTCAATTCCTCATGCAGCACAGCACTTTGATCTTTTACCATTTTCTGCACTTTCTCTTCTTGACAAATATTGCTCTTCCCTAGTTCACATTTCTTGCTTTCCATGGCTTTCTTGAACGTCGATGCTATCTCATCTATCCTTACTTGTTGTTGGGTCTCGATTCTAGGGCCCATAAAATGTGGCTCACAAGGAAGGCCCAAAGTCACACCCACGGCCCAAGAGGCCCAAATAGTGACAAAAGTCCGAGAGGCCCATTTGACCTATGGGAGCACGAGGACACCAAAAGGGGTTGAAGTCATCAAGGAAACCCGAGAAACGTCCGAGAACCCTAGCCCAACGAATCTGAGGACTCGGAAAAGTCTAAGAGGGATTTTAACGGATGAGGACAGCCTTAACGTCTCCGCATAAGGAACCAAAATATCCGAGCATGCTAGCTCAGATGATTCACTATGACCAAGAAGCACGCGCCATCATGAAAATCCAACGACTCTTGACACGCTGGATACACAAGCTGGCATCCCTGACTCGCCGTATCTACAGAGCAGGCACCGTCTCCACAGAGCTAGTGACAGGTGTCCCTGACACGCCGCACCAACAGGGCCGGTGGCAGGCGGCTCTGACACGCCAGTGCCACATGTCTTTCCCAATGGTACAAATTTTTCCTATAAATACCTCCCTCTAGGTAACAGAGAGAGGATTCTGCAAATTGTTTTCTGAGCTCATATTGAGAGCAACTTCCTAAGTGAAAGAAAGAAAGTAAAGGCTCTCCACACTTGTAATTCTCGGCTGTGACAAATCACACCACTAAGAGCTCAGTTGTACTCCTCTTCTATTATAGTGGAATCTCCTGGATGCCCGTCTGTCATCGTGGTTTTTCCCCTTTGTAATCACTAAGGGGCTTTCCACATAAAAGACTTCGTATTCAGAGTCCTCGTCCCCCTCTTTCTTTCGCATTCTACTTTGTGTTGAGATTTTTCCGTCTGTCTTGGAACGCATAAATTTTGCTCGGATTTCGACCACTTAGAGGCCGAAAAACCAGGACGCAACATTGGCGGTGTTTATGGGAAGCGATTGAAAGTCTGTTTCTCATATCTTAGCAAGAAATACATGAACATCGCAACAACTTCAACTCTAAAATCTAGAATGGTAAACACGAGGGTGCAGGCGAGTACACCTGCCAAGGAGGTGGCCTCATGTAATAGCGGACCTGACCCCTTCGTGGGGGCTGAAAACCACCTTGACCCAGTAGTTAGGGGCATGGCGGCCAGGATAGAAGGCATGTCCAAAGCCTTCAACATGCTCTGCTCCATGATCGACGAGCGGATGAGAGGAGCTCCCTCCAGGGCCTCCCAGGCTGGAGCGTCCCATGGGGGGACAAGGAAGGAGATCCCCGCGAGAGGCCCCGAAGTTGACACGAAATCCCAAGGACTCAAGTGGCCTCTAGCAGCAGAGCCTCGCGGAGGCTGGAGGGCCACCCGGATCCTTGGGTCCAAGAAGAAAGCCCAGAGAGGCATCACTCTAGAGCCCAACGGAGCCGCCACGAGCACAACGGCCAAGAGGTGGTTCCACGAGATGCTCCCCCGCAAACAGCTCGCACGGCCCCCAAGTGTCGTATAGTCCAACAGCCTTATGAGTTGAGACACTACCTCAACGGAAAGAAGGCAACTGCCCCATTTCGAGTGGAGGAGAGGCTGGAAAGTAGATGGAACCAAGTGCTCGGAGAGAGCAGTGGAGGAGGGGCTAATGCACTCCAGTCCCCATTTTCCATGGAAATTAGGATGAGGACGCTCCCTCCGAAATTCAAGATGCCAAATCAAGAGGTTTACAATGGTAGTGCTGACCCCATGGATCACCTCAACCATTTTCGGGAGCATCTGAGCCTCCAAGGTCTGGACGAGACCACCATGTGCCAATGCTTCCCTTTGATTCTAAAAGGGGACGCGAGGGTGTGGTTCTATGGGATGCTGGCAGACTCCATCCGTGACTTCAACGACTTGGCAACAACCTTCCTGTCCCAGTTTGCCTCCAGCAGAAGGGTAAAGAAGCAGCCCTGGCACCTCACCCGGATCAAGCAGGGTGCCAGGGAGAGTTTGAGGGGATTCCTGGCCCGATTTGTGGCAGAGGCTAGGCAAATACCAAAATTGACCGATGAGGTAAAGCTAAATGCTTTCCTCTCGTCTCTTGAAGGAGGTGCCTTCTTCAAGCACCTCATCCATAAGGGTCCCAAGACCTTTGTGGAGGCCGAGGCCGTGACCAGAGCGTACATTGTCGCCGAGGAGGCCAACGATGCCAAGCGGCCAGAAAAGGACGAGCACCCTCCTCATAAGGCGACAGAAGGCAAGAGGAAGGCTGGGGACTATCAAGGTCCTCAGGCAACAAAGAAACATCACAGGGTCTAGCATAGTGCTCGAAGAGAGCCACGGCCTGTGTACTTCACGCCACTAAATGACTCCTGCACTAATGTCCTGATGCAGATCTGGCAGGAGAAGTTCCTAAAGTGGCCTAAGCCGCTGAAAAACCTAGAGGGTGGGGACCAGACGAAATACTGTGACTACCACCACTCCGGAGGCCATAGCATGGAGGACTGCAGGACCCTGCAGAAGAAAATAGAAGAGCTAATCAAGCGGAGACATCTCAACCGTTTCCTACAAAGTCCCGGATAAGCTTCTAAAATAGCAGGCGACGGTGAAGTTGAGCCCCCCAGGAACAGAGTGGCCGCGGGGGTTGTAAACATGACATCATGTCGAGTGGCCGGAGGAGATGGGGGCCAGCCCGCAACAGTAAAGAAGCCGAGGACGGGACTCGGGAGTGAAGACGAGGTTATTTGATTTAGTAATAGGGACTTGGATCATGTAACGTCTCCTCACTCCGACCCCCTGGTTATAACCGTACTTGTTTCTGATGGAGCAAATGACTACCAGATGAAACGAGTATTTGTTGCTAATGGAAGCTCCAGGAATTTATTGTACCTTGATACTTATTTCAAATTGGGACTTAAGAAAAATCAGATGAGAGCGCCAGAAGGGCCATTGTATGGGCTAGACAATGAGCCAATGCCTGTTCAGGGTATCATCTAGTTGGAAGTGACCCTGGGGATGCATCCGAGGACTGCATCCAAGGTCCTCACCTTCCTGGTTGTAGACCTGCCCTCGGTCTATAACGCTATTCTCGGACGGCCTTGTTTGGCCGCATTTGGTGTGGTGACTTTCATTCCCCATCTCAAGATGAAGCTTCCCACCCCGTGTGGTGTAGGGGAAGTCCTCAGAGACCAATCCATGGGGCGAATGTATTACTTGGCACAGACTACGCAAGTAACACTTCCACAATCGATGGAAGACCTCGACCTTAGGGATGAGGCCACGTTGCAGCATGCGAGGCCTGGAGAGCCAACCGTCCAGGTCCCACTGGATCTGGCGGATCCGGAGAAATGCGTCCACAAAGGGAACTCACTCCCAGAGACCATTGGGGACCAACCGACCAGCTTCCTATGAGAGAACTCGGACATGTTCGCTTGGTCACCCAGTAACATGCCCGGGATCTCCTCTGAGATCATTGTCCACAAGCTGGGCATCGATCCTCATCACAAGCCAGCCAGACAAAAGTGCAGTAACCACTCTACAGAAAAGTTAGTGGCCATCTGCGAGGAAGTCAAGAAACTCCTAGACGCCAGATTCATCCGAGAAGTGCAGTACCCAGACTGGCTAGCAAACGTTGTCATGGTAAGAAAGAATAACGGGAAGTGGAGGATGTGCGTGGACTTCACCGACCTCAACAAGGCATGCCCAAAGAACAGCTTCCCACTACCCAAAATCGACAAACTTGTGGATTCGACATCCGGACATGAGCTCCTAAGCTTCATGGATGCGTACTCAAAATAAAATCAGATCAGAATGAGTCCCGAGGATGAGGAGCACACGTCGTTCATGATGGACCAAGGGAATTACTGCTACAAGGTGATGCCTTTTGGCCTCAAGAACGCGGGCGTGACTTATCAGTGACTTGTGAACAAGATGTTTAAAGACCATATAGGCAGGAACATGGAAGTATATGTCGATGACATGCTCGTCAAGAGCAAGGCAAGTAGCGATCACATCAGGGACTTGGCCGAGACCTTCCACATGGTCAGGGCCCACGGGATGAAACTCAATCCAAGCAAGTGCACATTCGGTGTGGCCTTGAGGAAATTCCTGGGTTACATCATGTCGCATCGGGGAATCGAGGCAAATCCAAAAAAAATACAAGCGATCCTGGACATGTGATTCCCTTGGACGGCAAAGGAAGTCTAGCAGCTCACCGGGTGAGTGGCCGCCCTCTCTCGTTTGCTGGCAAAATCAGCTGAGAAGCACCTGCCATTCTTCAAAGCCTTGAGAGCGATAAAGACTCGAGACTTTCGGTGGAGTGACGACTGTGAAGACGCATTCCAAGGGCTCAAGAGCTACCTCTCTAGCCCATCTCTTTTGGCTTCTCCCCAGCTTGGCGAAGAGCTGTATCTGTACCTCTCCGTGTTTGACACGTCGTTAAGCTCGGCTTTAGTACAAGAGCAGCACGGGAGGTAACAACCCGTGTACTATGTGAGTAAAACTCTTGCGGATGCCAAGACCAGGTATCCTCTCACGAAGAAGGTGGCCTTAGCATTGGTTTATTCCGCAAGGAAGCTTAGGCCATATTTTCAGGCACACACAATAGTGGTCTTGACCGACCAACCACTGAGGGCGATCTTGCAAAAGCTCAAGATATCCGGACGACTGATCAAGTGGGCCATCGAATAAGGAGAATTCGATATAGAGTTTTGTTCGAGACCAGCCTAGAAAGGACAGGCCCTCACAGACTTCCTTTTCGAGGCAACGGTGCTGCCCAACAAAGATGAGAACCAAGTTGGCGCGGACAAGTTCGACAAGGCGTCAACTTGGACCCTTCACGTGGACGGCTCCTCAATGAAGGATGGTTGTGGAGCTGGTGTTGTCTTACGCACGTCCGAGGGTCTAGAGATAAAGTATTTGCTAACCCTAGGGTTCTCGGCCACAAACAATGTTGCGGAGTACGAGGCCTTGCTGGCTGGGCTTCGACTGGCCAAGGAATGCTCGGCCAGAGACTTGGTCGTCTACAGCGACTCTGAGTTGGTCGTCAATCAGGTCCGCGGAAGTTTTGATGCCAATAACTCACAGCTGTCTAAGTACCTTTCCAAAGTTAGAAGCATGATCTTGGATTTTAAGGCAGCCGAGTTTGTCCACATCCCGAGGGAGGAAAACGCCAAGGCTGACACACTTGCAAGGGTCGCGACTTCTAGGGATCCGGAATAGTATGCTCAAGGAATGCGTGAAGTCCTGAGCCGATCCAGCATCGAAGACCCCAAACTAGAGGTAATGCAGGTGACGAGTGGGAGCACCTGGATGACTCCTTATCTAAGGTACTTATCCGATGGCACATTGCCTGAAGATCCAAATGAAGCAAAGAAGGTGAAAAAGACAGCGGGATGGTACACAATCGTGGATGGTCAGCTGTACTGACGTGGCTTCTCAGCCCCTTACCTAAGGTGTCTTACCCCAGAGGAAGCCGAGTACGCCCTATAGGAGGTACATCTCAGAATATGCGGATCCCACATCGGAGGAAAGAATCTGGCTTTTAAACTCATGAGACAAGGATACTACTAGCCGATGATGTAGTACGATGCCATGGGCTTTGTGCGCAAGTGTGAGAACTGCCAACTCCATAGCAACATAAGCCATCGCCCCCACACAGATCTTCAAGCACTCCAATCTCTGTGGCTGTTCGCCCAGTCGGGGTTGACATTCTCGGACTGTTCCCCCTCACTCCTGGACAAAGGAAGTTCCTCATCGTTGGGATAGACTATTTCACCAAGTTGGTGGAAGCAGTGCCACTGGTGAGGATAACGAAGCAAAATGCCACGGAGTTCCTCTGATAGAATATCGTGTGCAGGTTTGGAATCCCAGAATGCATCGTGATTGATAACGGGATGTAATTTACCGGGAAATGGTTTACTAAGTATTGCACCAGCCTGAAGATTAACCTGGTGCATACGTCAGTAGCATACCCGTAGGCCAACGGGCAGGTGGAGGTAACGAACTGCACGATCTTGCACGGGCTCAAGACCAAGCTAGAGTGTTCTGAGGGCTCATGGGTACAAGAGCTGCCCTCGATCCTCTAGTCATATAGGACAATGCCCAGAGATTCCACAAGGGAGACCCCTTTCAGTCTCTACTACGGGGTTGAAGCTTTCATTCCAATAGAAGTGTGCCTCACGAGCCCTCGTGTTGGATGCTTCAGCACGACCGATAATAGCCAGAGGCTCTGGGAAAGCCTCGACGCACTCGAGGAGGTTTGCGATCAAGCAAGGCTCAGGATAGCGTCCTACCAGCAACGAGTGGCCTGCTATTACAACAAGAAGCTAAAGACGCAGCAATTCGAGGTTGGGGACCTAGGGCTGAGAAGCGTGGAAGCCATGGGAAAAAATGTCGATAGAAACAAGCTCTCACCCAATTGGGAAGGGCCATTTTTCGTCTCTGCCATCCTTCGGGGAGGGGCCTACAAGTTGCGCACCCAAGAAGGCAAGCTGGTACCTCAGACTTGAAATGCCACGCACCTTAGAAAATACTACCAGTGATAGGTGGATCACCTGCTAAAAACTCAGATTCATCCGAGCGGCCCAAGAGGTCGTATTATCCAAAAACTCGGACTTGTCCGAGCGGCCCAAGAGGTCGTATTTCAAAAACTCAGATTCATCCGAGAGGCCCAAGAGGTCGTATTCCAAAAACTCGGATTCGTCCAAGCGGCCCAAGAGGTTGTGTTCTAAAAACTCGGATTCGTCCGAGCGGCCCAAGAGGTCATAACCGAAACTCGGATTCGTCCGAGCGGCCCAAGAGGTCGTAACCAAAACTTGGACTCGTCTGAGCAGCCTAAGAGGTCGTATTCTTAAAACTCAGACACGTCCGAGAGGCCAAGAAGTCATAAAATAAAAAAAATAAAAAAGGGGGGGTAGTTGGATGCAAGGTGACTTGCCCAACACCGTTATAAGCATACTCCAAGAGTCAAGAACAAGAAACAAGACACTTGCGATAAAATCAAATTTCCCTCTTTATTCATGTATGATGTACAACTACAAGAAATAGGAAAGAAAAGCTAGGTCTTGGAGGGACCCGGCAGAGGAGTGTCCTTGGGTTGACCTGCCTCTTGAGATGGAGAGGCCTCGGCGCGACTCAACCTTCCTGGATAATCTGAAGGGCAAGGATCCCCTGAAGGACTCGGACGTGGAGATCTAGGAAATTGTCGCCCTCTAATTTCGTATATGTCCTCAACACGGGCGGCACTTGCGTTTCAAGGGTCGAGAATAGAGATGGGAAACCGCGGATGCATCACCAGCATCAGTCTGCGGCACAGATGGATGCCCTCCCAGTACTTCGTCTCCAGTAAAGTCACTATGTCCGCGGCCTTCACTGATGCCCTCAACGTCTCCTCCAGCTGGAGATTCCTCTCTTGAAGAAATCCATACTGGGTTTGCAAATGCCCAAGTGTCTCCTCAAAAGAGGCACTCTTTGTGGTTACCTTAGCAAGTTCCACCCGCAGCCATTGCACTTCTTCTCGATCGGCCCTCAGCGAATCCATCTCTGCGCGGGATTGGGTGACCTCTCCGATAATTTGGCTAAGGCTCCTGGCCAAGTCCTGGAGCTGCAAAAGAGACAAGTTTATTAAGGCACTAGCAACAGAGAATAAGGCAAGTAAAGAAGCAGTCAAATACCTTGGAAACCAGAGGATCATAGTTTGGGCCACGCTCCATTGGGACCTCAGGCACCTGTAGCACACTCACAGGCGCCACAGGAACGTCAGGGACTGCCTCAGCCAGAGGATTCTTAGGAATAGGGAGCTTCGCAGTGTCTGTGGAGGCTGCAACCTCCGAGGGCCCAGAAGCCTCTGGAAATTCTGAGATCGCGGCCTCAGCCTCTCCCCCACTAAGGGTCTCACAAATGTCCTCGGAGGGGGCACACCCGTGGATTCCATCCCGCGAGGCTCCTCAGCATCAGTGGCTTCTAGGGCGGGAGCGTCTACAGCCATAGCTGTATCCTCAACCTGGTGAACTCTAATCTCCTCCAAAACCTCAAAAACAGTCAGGTCCTAAGAAGGACCCCCAACTTCAGGCTCTGCGGAAGGTCCGACAGCCAACCTCGTGGCCCTCCTCACCATTGGAGCAATAACAGCAGTGTCATCTTTGGACGAAGATTGGTCGATAACTGCCAGTGGATCATCTGTGACCTCAGTCCATGGGCTTTTCTGTGGCCTCTCGGATGGCTCTTGAATAACAAGTGAAGCCTCCTTCTTTCTCAGCCTCTTCTTCTTCTTCTTCTTCAAAGATTGAGCAGTAGCGGAGTCCCCGGATCGTGTCACCCACTTGGCCTCGACAAATTTCTCAGGGGATAGCCAAATATTCTTCTTCCCCATGTTAAAGCTGCCAAGGTTGGCCATCACAAAGTCCGTGACCTCTTTGAAAATCTCTCTCTCCTCAGCAGTGGCGTTAGAGCAGTGTTTGCTCACCACGTTTCCCCAAATGACCAAGAGCTCCCAATTCTCTCGGACTCCCAAAAAGAAAAACTTGTCCTTCCACCTCTTCGTAGAGTCCGGGTTACCACCGCTCATCACGGCAAACTATGGACGATGAGTCATGGTGATCCAGTCTAAATTGTGGGTAAAATAAAACATGACCTTCACCATGGCCACCTCGAGGACCTTCTTGTGACAGTGTGTAAACACGCAGAGGGAGACCAAATATCTGACTGCATTTGGCTGAAGCCTGGAAAATGGGACGGCCAGCTTGCGCATCAAGTGGTAGAGCTCCAAAGGAACAGGAAAATGAAGTCCCCCTTTTATTTGAACCTCGTAAACGGCGATGAAGCCATCAGGCGGACTGTAGGCCCTCTCGGCGGCCCCTAGAAAAACCATCCCAGTAGAATCCGGGATGTTATACTTTGCCCGAATCTCATCAAGATCCCAGAGAGTGAGGGACGAAGCTATGCCCTTTACTCATGGTGCCATGGCAATCAAAAGCAAAACCTCAACGATGAAAAAGGAAAGAGGAACGGTAACAAAGGATTTTGGAAACGCTGGGTAAACACAGAGAAGAGAAAAAGGAGGAAGGAAATAGAAGTGAAAAAGCGAGCTTAAAGGAAATTTGAAATGAGAAATGCAGTGCCCTCATTATGGCCTTGCCATGCGTCAATAGCCCATACGCAGAGAGCGGACGTGGGCTCTTGGCTTCCCATGACAATGTCACCTCAACCAGGCATCACATTTAATGCCCCACAGAGGCCCAAACGACAGCGGTGGAAAGGTCGCAGACTCAAAAGAAGCTCTGAGATGCTTCTTTACCAAACCTTTCGCCACGTTTCCTCCGAGGACACACGTGGTCTCGGACTAACCCCACGAAAGGTCCAAAAACCCAAAGGTGGACGGCCATGATTCCACTTCCTCAGGGACGTCCACTTTTGGCCATGGTGCGCATGTGGACAGATTGCTAGAAGAAAAGGTCAGCCTCCCAAGATAAACAGCGTCCGTCATGCCAAACGGTCAAGGACCTTGAGCACTTTGGCATGGGGGGCTAGTGTTGAGTCCTAATTCTAGGGCCCATAAAATGCGGCCCACAAGGAAGGTCCAAAGTCACACCCAAGGCCCAAGAGGCCCAAATAGTGACAAAAGTCTGAGAGGCCCATTTGACCTATAGGAGCACGAGGACACCAAAAGGGGTTGACGTCGTCAAGGAAACCCGAGAAACATCCGAGAACCCTAGCCCAATGAATCCGAGGACTAGGCAAAATCCCAGAGGGCTTTTAACAGACAAGGACAACCTTAACGTTTCCACATAAGGAACCAAAATATCCAAGCATGCCAGCTCAAATGATTCACTATGACCAAGAAGCACGCCCCATCATAAAAATCCAACGGCTCCTGACACGCCGGATACGCAAGCTGGCATCCCTAATGCGCCATATCTGCAGAGTAGACGCCGTCTCCACAGAGCTAGTGACAGGTGTCCCTGACATGCCGCACCAGCAGGGCTGGTGGCAGGCGGCTCTGACATGCCAGTGCTACGTGTCCTTTCCCAACGGTACAAATTTTTCCTATAAATACCTCCCTCTAGGCAACAGAGAGAGGATTCTGCAAATTATTTTCTGAGCTCAGAGTGAGAGCGACTTCCTAAGAGAAAGAAAGAAAGTAAAGGCTCTCCACACTTGTAATTCTCGGCTGTGACAAATCGCACCACCAAGAGCCCAGTTGTACTCCTCTTCTATTATAGTGGAATCTCCTGGACGCCCGTCCGTCATCGCGGTTTTTCCCGTTTGTAATCACTAAGAGGCATTCCACGTAAAAGACTTCGTATTCAGAGTCCTCGTCCCCCTCTTTCTTTCGCATTCTACTTTGTGTTGTGCTTTTTCCGTCCGTCTTGGAACGTGTAAATTCTGCTTGAATTTCGACCACTTGGAGGTCAGAAAACGAGGACGCAACA
>JAODPA010086987.1:0-24657 GCA_025585075.1 Nepenthes mirabilis
TATTACTTTTGGTGACTATATATATATTAGGCATATATCTTCGGCTGACTTAAAAATAAAAATCTAAAACTAACTTAGAATTGATACATCTCTGAATCTAAATTATCGGACAAATTAAGGAGTCAATCTTTTTGATAGGTTGAGGCGAAGTGGGTCTGATTTTTGTTATTTCAAATCTGAATTCTACACACCACAATTGGCAAACAATAGTCAAATGGTGGTAGGACTCACACCCTGATATATTTTTCAACTCCTTGATATATCATCTGATATTTAAATTAGTAATCTTTCTTAGTAAGGTAGAAAGATAGGATAATACAAGGAATGTGTTGATGCATATTTTAGAAAATTGAGTGTTTATAGAAAATTAAACTTTGGTGAGTGCGCTCGATTGGGGAGCGATTTAAAGATGAAAGATTAGGCTCCGATGAGTGCGCTTAGTTGGGGAACGGGTTAGAGATGGTGGACTAAGTTCCAATGAGTACACTCGGTTAAAGAGCGGCTTAGGAATGAAGGATTGAATTCCGATGAGTACGCTCGACTAGGAAGCAACTTAGCAATAGAAGATTGAGATCCGATATGTGCACTCAGTTAGAGAGTGGCTTTGAGATGGATGATTAAGTTTCAATAAGTACGTTCAGTTGGGGGGCAACTTAGAAATGGAGGATTGAGTTCCGATATGTGCCCTCGGTTAGAGAGCGGATTTAGGATGGAGGATTGAACTCCAATGAGTGTATTCGGTTGGGAAGCGGCTCAAAGATAGAGGATTTGGTTCGAATGAATGCACTCGATTGGGGAACGAGTTAGAGATGGAGGATTGAATTCCGATGTGTGCACTCAATTGTGGGGTGACTTAGAGATGGATGATTGAACTCCAATAAGTACGCTCGGCTGGGAAATGACATAGAGATGGAGGATTGAACTCTGATATATGCGTTCGGTTAGGGAGTGGCTTTAAGATGGGAAGACCTTCTTCAGAGAGAGGCTCTAGAGCTGTGGTTTGTATTCTCTTTTCCGTCTCTCTTTCTCTTGTTTCAAAATTTTCATCCTCCTTCCTCTTTGGTGGAGGAAGGTATTTATAGGAAGGGAGTGCTAGTTAACTGTCATGGGGGCATTGATTGCATCGTAATTTTTGGCCCTTTGATGGAGACAATTTTCTACTTCCCTAGCAAACTACACTTTTTCAAGCGGCTGAGACGTGGCAGACTGGCAGTTACGTAGTTTGCATGTTGAGTTGGGATTGTTGAGCAAATATTGTTGTGCTGCGCCTATGAGCCCGTCAGGAGGGCTACCTTTGTGGGCCATGCTATCTGAGCCTTGAGCAGCAAGAACCTTTCTCTAGGCTACTTGCCAGATCTTGGATCAGTGTATGGGCTATCAGACTTATCATTAGCTCCCATGCTAGGCAATTTAGAATTCCAATCCCCGGCATGTTCCTGATGGGACATCACTGTGTGGGTCTTCATGTGTGATTTCCTTACCGAGGCACGTTCATTCCCCATACAATTTGCAGTTCTGGTGAGATTCAGTGTCGAATTGATTCTTTGTGGCATAATACGGGTTGACCTCCTCCTCCGACTATATATGGAGGGAGCTCTCAGTGCCTTACTTCACAAATCATCTTCACCAGACAGGTGTTATGAGAGTTTTGAGCTAACATGAATCCTACACAACTACAAGTTAGGATCGGTGGAGACTCTTGCTCGTTATTTGAAGCTGAAGCTGAGGATATGTCTGTAGTTTGTCTTGTTTTTTCTCTTTTAGACTCTGCCCAAACCGGCCTCATGTCGTTCTGGATGAGGTCTGGGTACTGATGGACATTTTTCTCTTCTTCTGGTTGTTGTTCAGTTGTCCTCTCTGCACCAACTTCAAAGGGGAGACATCTCAGCCTATCTGGTGGGGGTGGTAATACCTTTTCCCATCCGAGCAAGTGACTCTACCCTTTACCGCTCTTAGGAGGACTACTTCCAAAGACTATTGGGGGAGGAGCTTCCCCGACACGTCCATGTTGTGCTCTAGCCTTTGACACCACATTGGGTCTGGTAGTGACTCACGGACTCGAAGGCTTTAGCCACATCACGGTGCTTGGTTCTTAGGGGTTGCCTCTCGGGTGAGAGCAGCTGCATTTTTCTTTTCTATTATAACTGCCATCCCCGGAGGAGGTCAGACAAATGAAATCAGGTCATTGTTTCGTGTATTTTTATTTTCCTCCGATATCATATATCCACTATTGAAAACTTGTATTTTGTAAAGAGAAATTAATTAATGAAATTACCGAGCATTGTTTATGCTTATGTTGCATGGCGCTATTACTTTTACATAATGTGAATAGTTAAAGCGATTGAATATTATTTTTCATTACTTGATGTCTGACAAACTGACAATCCGAGCTACTAATAACTCAATCTTCTGGCAACCCTAACTCACAGCAGTCCGTCCAGAATTCTATGTTAGGATGTGAGCTGGTCGACTCATCCTCGAGCCTGTCAGAGTTGCATGTTGCCAGTTCATAATCTTGAAAAATGAGGCAGCAGGTCATCATTACTAGCGTCATGCAACCTAGGAACCGAGGGTGTCTGCTATCCGTGGGTTGAGCTGGGAGGCATTACATCAATCATCATAACGAGTCTAGTGAAAAAATGCACTATAGCACCCTGGGGTGAGGGCATGTGTCCTAGTTATTATGGAGATGCGCCGCTTCAAATTTTTGGAAGGACACCATTACGAGGTTGAGGCATTGGCTATTTAAGTGCCTACGCTCTACCAGTCCTGCATCTCTTTATTTTCAGAACATTTCTACCCTAGTTTGCCATTCTCCTTGCTAGTTCGCACAATCTTTCGAATAGTCTCCCAAGGCATCGTTGATATCCCTTCCAGTCTATATGTCAAGGAGATAAAGTCTCTATGGAGTTGGTATCATAACCTGAGCATCATGTGATACACTATGCCTGGTGCTAATAACACTGCTTACTTCCCTCATCTAGGGTTCATAAGTATCTACGAGGAAATTTGAGGGCAAGTCTCTGCATTCCATTTGTGACGGAGTTGCGTGGGATTTTGATGGCTCTGGGGATACCTGTGGCTTGTCTTCACCTGAGCACCATTCGGTATTTAGTGACCTTGTGTGTCTTCTTCCACACCAAAGGGCTCAGCTGGATGCTCGGGCCCTAAAGGTGATTTTTCAAATCAGCCAAGAGGCTAACAAGATTTCCTTTTCTTCTTGTGAGGTTCAAGGTTGGCAGGGGGAGCCCGAATCCGCCAATGGGTTGGAGGAAGCATTTCTTCTTCGTGGTGGTCAACGCCGACTGGAGTGTCCCGAATCAATGGGGCCATGTCCATAGTGCAGATGCCAGAGATGTTCTACTAGGCGAGGAACTGATGGTGCGACTGTTGACAATGCTAGTCGAGGAGTGTACCAACATCCTTCACTACATTGATTATTACTGAGTCTCCTAAACTCTGCTAGATGGAATGCAGTGGGAGGCTCGAACGGAGGAGGGCAACGCCTCTACCACACCAAATCGTCGTCCTAAGAGGAAGTTCGAGGCTTTGCTCTCTTGGGACTCTCTCGAGCAGTCTCCTAGCAAGGTGGCTCCTCCATCGCCTACCCTGTCTAAGGAATGCTGGAGGATTGATGTGGCTTGCAGGAGGCCAGCTGCACTGACCGCTAGCGAGCCATCTAGGAGGCCAGGCTTAGATTAGTCTTCCTTAGACGATCTAAGCCTTAGCAACTCATTAGAAGCGTCCGTGGGCGAGGAGTCCTTGGTGGGTTCTGCCGACAGAGTGGGGATTCCGTCGACCATTGGGCCAGGCGATCGAACCAATGCCGCGACTGCTCCTAAGAGGAGAGTCCCAATCTTAGTGGCTACTTCTCTGAAAGTATCCATGTCGGCCTCTCCTCCTACTTTTTGTTGAGGAAGGTGCCAAAAGAGTCTAAGCTAAAGGAAGAAGTGGTTGGGGATGGCTCAGAGACAGAGGCAACTACTATGGGAGCATCCCGCCCTAAAGAGTTGGTGTTTGGGCCCCCAAGAATTTTTGGTAGGCTTGGCCCGCCCCCAAGTTTTGTGGCCCCTCTTCCTCGTGATGTGTAGCCATTTTGATCCTCATCGATCCCTGTTGGAGCTAAGGGGTCTCCTGGCCCGTCACAGTCGATAGGGCCATCTTATCATGAGGTACCGTGTTACGCGATTCTTTGATTTGATATCATCGTGCTTTCTTGTTATCATTCCTGACTATCTGTCATTTGCTATTTGGCAAGTTGAGGAGGCACTCTGAGTGGTGGAGAGGATTCTGCACTGGAGGGATAATGAGATCTTACAGCTATCCTAGGCATGCATAGATCCTGCTGCGATGGAGGATGCGGAGTACCGAATGAATGTTGTTGTCATCGAGACTTTGCAGAGTGAAGAGTGGATAGCCTATCTCAACTAGAGACTATCTGAGTTAGAGGCGAGATCCCAAGAGCTCTCAAAGGTGAATGCTCGGCCTTTAGATTGGATCGCCTCACTCTAGGATGAGCTTCGGGAGGCGCGGTAGAAACTTGTGGCTCTCCAAAATGAGAACGCTCGACTTGAAGAAGAGCTAAGATCTCAACTCCAACCTGACAAGATTAAAAGTGCCATGGATGAAAGGTTTTAGGAAGGCATCCACTTCGATCGGAGAATCATGTCCTTGGTGGTTCTAGGCTTCCTTGTTGACTTCATTGACTCAAAAAACACTGGAGCTTGACATCGCCCTGACCTGGTAGACATTCTAGAAATAGGAGGTGGGCCTACGCCATGTTCACCGAGGGACCCCCAACCATAGGATAGCCATTTGGTCGAGGTACAAGTGTACGCCACCTTTTGTACTTTTGGAGGCATTCGAATGCCCTAGTTACACTTCAAATCTTTGATGAATTAGTTAGATTGTTTTTACCATTGTTGCTAATGTCTTTGAGCATGTACTAATTTGTCTTTGTCCAACTTTGATTCTATTTGCCGACTAAGTGCTATTGCCATTATCGTCAAGCTTGATGGGGCACATTTATCCAATTGTACTTGCTCCTATGAGGGGGTCGTGGTACTAAGAAAATGTGATTGCTAGCTAAGCCTTGCAACTATCGTTGTCGAGCTTGACTGGATGCATTCATCCGTTTGTACTCTTTCCTATAGAAGGACATTGTGCCACAGGTATGGGTTTACCTCTTAAGGGTTGATTGAGTTTTGTGGTTGCAATCGCCGAGCTCTAGCAAAGTCTAGGCCTTCGCCCGCACATAACTATTGGTGCTCGGTCCTATTGGAGGACGTCATAACTTTCATGCGTTTGGTCCTAGCCTGCTACCCATTGTTGACTAATAGTGCTCATCCCTGTGGGAGGGATTTGTCAAACGTATACTGGAAAGTCCCCTAAGATTTTACTAGCCACTTGATGGGAAGGTTCGACTCAAGGTCTGCAAGCCCCTCGGGTTTTAATATTTGACCTTGTTTGGGCCACTCGGTTATCATAACCGAGGTTTTTTGATTGGATCGCATCTGGTAAAGGCGCAAGCAAAAGAGTTGACCCAACTTTGGGACAATCTAGACTTTTGAATTAATGTAAAGACACAGGCATTACAACCAAATAAACATGTTTATAAAACTTAAGCAACCCGCATAGGTGCACTTAACTTACCTACACTTGGCGGGAAATCATCAGTAGCACCTTCTAGGGTGAAGGGTGTTCTAAGCCCGCAGGACCAGTTTTCTACACCTAGCGCATAGCACGTACACCCCGCTTCGGAAGATTGTCGAGGATCGGAATGGTCCATGTTAACAGGGAGACTACTTGTTCCGGTTGATAACCTTTGCCCGCAACCTCTATGCTCCAAAGGACCTGGTTTTCCACGCTGAACTGGCATGCTTTTGCCTTCTCGCTATCATACTCGGCGAAGTATTTTTCGGGGGATCGGACTCTATCGCTGGTGACCATGGCCTTGAGAGTCCCGTTTCTACGCTCGATGCTCTACTTGATGGATCTACACTGACGGGTCAGTTTCTACTCATCTTTAATGCTGTCGACAGCGATGCTCACGGTCATCCTCTGGTTCAGAAGGGATGGGCACTGGGCCCGAGATGTCAAGCCTCCACTGTAAGACTGGTCATGGCGGATGATGTGAGGTGTGGCTGTGAACTTGGAAGCTTTCATACTTCATGATGAACCACATGGGCTCCTTCTTGGTTGTCCAAAAGCTGCCTAGTCCACAGGCACTGAGAGGCGCCTCACCTAATGCATAGAGAGCTTCTTCTAGCATTAAGCATGGCAAGCAGGAGGAAGTGGGCTCCACCACCCCCGAGAGCGCTTTAGCCTGTTGTCAATGCTGCATTGAGCGTCCGTGCCCCTAGGAGCCCAACGAAGCGCCAAAGTGATCCAAGTGAGCACTAGATCGGAACTTCAAACACATAACTTCAGGCTAGGCTCTTTGATCTTACGAGAAGATGGTAATGACTGGATCTCTCTCATGAACGGCAACCTTTTTAGGTTGGCAAAGAACTTACGGGCGCTGGGCGAAGCTTCTTCCTAGGCAGGGGGCCTCCTGTCATCACGGGAGCGGTATAGATCATGCTGCACTAGGCTTTCATTCCTCATCCATGACTTAATCAGCACTCCGGCAAGGCTAGGCCTTGTCACTAGTGGCTGGTCGGGCCATGAGGTTGTTGGGCTACTAGATTTTCAAAGGAGGCTATCTTTCTCTCCGATTCATCCTTTTGGATGCGAAAGTTTGGAAATCGGAGGGTGAATCCCCTAGTGTTACACCTTCAAGTGGGTACTAACTGTTTGGGGCCGCCTTGGACATAGAGCATCTCTAAGTGGCAAGCATTTGCACCTCAGGTGCTTGCCATTCATCCATGTGACTTCCCACAAAGGGGTCGTGGCCACTGATGATGATGTTTGTGGCAAGTGTGGTGGCTCGTGCTTGGGCATTAGCCATATCTATTTTCACAGGAGCGGTGGTTAGACCTTTCTGTCATTCATATAGACGACGCCAATGATACATCCATGGATCTTGATTATCAAATGAATTAGGGAACAACTTAATCTTCCTGGTAGGTCGAGTTGAAGCGAGTCCGATTTTTATTATTTTAAACTTGGATCCTACACATTACAATTAAAAAATAAGAAGTCATAGGATGGTGGGACCTGCCCCATAGTATATCCTCTGACATTCATGTTAGTAATCTTTCTCAATAAAGTAGAAAGATAAGAGGATGCAAGGAATATATGGATGCATGTTTCAGGGGATTGAATATTTACAAAGGGCTGATCTCTAGTAAGTACGCTCTGCTGGAAAGTGGAGCGGCTTAGAGATGGAGGATTGGACTCCAATAAGTGCGCTTGGCTAGGAAACAGGTTATAGATGGTGGATTTAGTTCAAATAAGTTTGCTCAATTAGAGAGCAATTTAGGAATGGAGGGCTGAACTCCAATGTGTGCGCACAGGTAGGGAGCTGCTTAGGAATAGAGGACTGAGCTCCGATATGTGCGCTCAACTCAACAGCAGTTTAGAGATGGAGGACTGAATTCTGATAAGTACGCTCGGTTAGGAGCGGCTTGAAGATGGATGATTAAGTTCTGATACGTGCGCTTGGTTAGAGAATGATTTAAAGATGGATGGTTGAGCTCTAATGAGTATGCTTGGCTAGAGTGTGGTTTAGAGATTGAGGACTAAGTTTCAATGTTGACGCTAGATTAGGGAGTGACTTTGAAATAGAAATGCCTTCTTCGGAGAGAGGTTCTGGAACTGTGGTTCACGTTCTTTTTACCGTCTTTGGTGGAAGAGGGGAGGCATTTATGGGAAGAAAGTGCTAACTAACTGTCATAGGAGTATTGATAGCATTGCGATTTCTAACCCTCTAATGGAGACCATTTTCTACTTCCCTAACAGGCTACACTTTTTTAAGCCATCGAGACGCAGGAAACTAGCAATCACGTTGACTTGCATGCTAAGCTAGAATTGTTGAGCGGGTACCACCGGGTTACGCTTGTGGGCCCATCCGAAGGGTGACCATTGTGGCCTGTACCCTGCGGGGTAGATTTTTGCTGCACCATTTGAGCCATAGGCTGCGAGGACCTTTCTCTAGGCTGCTGCTTCTAGGGTAGTCTTCATTGCATGCCAGATCTTGAGTCGGCCCATAGGTTACCAGATCCATCAAAACTATAATAAATGTTGAGAATAACATCGAAAAAAATTAAAAATTTTGTCTATTTTATAAGCTTTCATTTTTTTTTGAAAGGAAGATGTTTATATATATCAGTCAAATTATATTTTAGAGAAGAAGTTTAATATTTTAATATAAGTTTGTGACTCTGTTCTAAGATAATACCAATTATATGGCAATAAATTTGATACTGTATACATACAATAGAATTTCTAAAGTCATGAATTTATAATAAAATAGATGATTATCCTATTTAGTATAAATTTTCACTGATTTTATCATTAATGATCATATTCAAGAGTTGGTGACTACATATTTGTAATTGAATGCAAATCAGATTTATGAGACTTGCTGGTGCGGATTTAGGGGTCATATTTCTCCTCATTAGCGAAGGAGATGGATCATCCTCGAATCAAACTGATATGGCATAAATATATTTTAGTATTTAAATATATGGTTATTTGAAATGCTGCCAGCAAACAGTTACAGCGAATTTAGTTGTAAATAATCAATGAAGGAAAATATAGAAGTTCAAATTACAAATTACTTTTGATGGGGACAGTAGAAATAGGTTGGCTCAGCACGAAGACTCACGGACTAACAGCGGGCCCAAGGGGTCTCTAATCCACAAGTCTAAGGACTGGTTAACATCTCCATTGTCCCAAGTAGCATTCCAGCTCGCCAAACAAGCCCTAGTCGGCCGCGGCCCAATCAAGGCAGTCCACAATTCTCTTCCTGCGCACTAAAGATTGCTTGCCTTAACCAGCTTAACACTATTATAATGGCAACTCTAACTCAGCAGATTTCTTATAATGGCAACTCCAACATCCGCTGCGTCCAGTAACTCCTTGAAGAAGGAAGGAATCCTCTTAATTGATCACAGTTTCCCTAATCGGTGCCCACAATCCCATGCCAGCCTATCAAATCTGTGCAACCAACTAATGGCTATCCTTGGCGCCCAAACAAGGTTGAGCTGCCCCAAAAGTTATGAAAACCTTTAAGGCAAACTCCAAAGGGCACGCTAATGCACACATAAGCATACGCCAACACTAACACCTACACATGCCCGTAGACATCCACATTTAAGAGCTCTCAAGAGACTTCTCCCTATCAAAAGAGCCTCCAAGGAATCCCTCCACAATTCTTGTTCCCTCAATATCAAAGTAACTCCACGCCAAGTGCAACCTCTAAGTCAAACTCAAAATCCACATTCTTGTATCATCACGCATATCCATCATCCCTGCATCTTTCAATTTTTTGAGAAAAATTACTGACTTGAGCGTCGAAAGATAAATTTGGGATTGAGTCCCACCGATCTGATGACTTCTTGTTCTTTAGTTATGGTGTGCAGGATCCAGACCATAAAGAATGGAGATCAAACCCGCTTTAATTCAACTTGAAGACCAAGCAGCACCCTAATCCGCCAGCAACCCGGATCCAGTACACATCATTGGTGCTATCTATGGGAAGGTAAACAAAAAGCCTAACCACCATCTACACAAAAAGCAAACATGATCAACATCAGAGCCCATACTAGTGCTCCAGCCAAGGGCATCGTCCCCCATGGTGACGACCCCTCGCGGGTGGCTAAGCGGAGAAGCAACTGATGCCCTTCATGCAGGCGCTTACCAATCGGGTGGATAACATATCCCAAATGCTCCAAACCCTTTGCAGGGGCTGGCATAGGCAGGAGGCTCCTTCTTCCACTATCTGCACTTTGACATCAAAATGAAACAGTCAATGGATGAATTAATCGGCACGGAAGGCAGGACCTTGCACGACCTTGTAGCCAGAGTGACTTCAAGCGACAGGGTCCAATCCTATTTAGAAGGCCGGCTTGGTCACAAGACATCGGACGAGAGCCCAGAGCAGCGAAATCTTTGTTACTCATGTAATGACAAGTAGAGGCCTCCAGCCCGAGAGGGAGCCTCCTGCAACGTCTAGCCGACCAACGGTAGTAATCGGCCTGCCTCACGCAACTCGCCAAACCACTCAAAGTTGAGGACCTACTTTAACGTGAAAATGGCTACAATCTGCCCTCATATAGATGAATGAGTTGAAAAGATATGGCAACATGTGTTCAAGGGAGACGCTAACGGATGCTCCGCAGATCTAAGACAATCACCATTCATGATGGAGGTCAGGATGCAACCGCTTCCTTAGAAGTTTAAGATGCTAACTCTGGAACCCTATGACAAAAGCACTGATCCGATAGACTACCTAGACCCCTTTCGTACCCTACTAAGCTTTGAAGGCCTGGGTGAGGCTACTATGTGCCTGTACTTTCCCCTGACCCTTAAAAGAAACACCCAAATTTGGTTCTACCACCTACAACCAAATTCAATTCGGACATCGCAAGAGCTCATTGAAAACTTCCCGACTCAGTTTGCCTCCAACCGAATGGAAAAAGACAACCTTGGCACCTCGCCCTTTTCAAGTCGGGGCCCAATGAAAGCTTAAGGAACTTCTTGGCCTAGTTCATCGTGAAAGCCCACCAAATACCCCACCAAACTAACAAGGTGATCTAGCTACCTTTATATTGACTCTAGGATCGGGCGACTTTTTTAAATATCTAACTCACAAGGACCCCCAAACCTTCCGGAAAATTGAAGCCTTCACCCATGATTACATTACGGCCAAAGAGGCCAATGAAACTAAACGCCTAGGGTACAGGGACCACCCCCACCAAGGGCCTCTTAACAAAAGAAATAGAAACCGAGACCACTTTAACTCCTGAGATCCGAGGAAGTAGCCTAGGGTGGAGCCAGGAGGTCGAAGGGAGTTCGAACCCTTGAATTTGACTCTTGTAAATTACTATGGGACCAACATTCACATGCAGATTCGAGAGTAAAATTTTTTGAAATGGCCAAAGTTGGTCAAGAATTCGGAGGGAGGAGATCAGATAAAATACTATTACTACCGTCTATCTCTGGGTCACCGTACGGAGGCCTGTCAAGGATTAGTGTAGCAAGGGTCAGCGGAGCAGGCGAAAAAAGGATGGGTTGGTGAAAACCCTTCAAATGGGGTTGTGATGGATGGGTTGGTGTCCCATGATACTGTTAACACTTGTATTGATCCTGCTCTCCCATAATCATCCATTACTAATATGTCAAATGATGAGATTATTCCTAATAAGAACTCATCTGCTAATCATCCTTTGCAACTATCTCAAGCTGAATTTGGTATCCATGTAGCGGTGTCCTGCGACTTAGATGAGGTTTCTACCTGCTCTAAAGCTGATACTGGATTGTTTCAAAACTCCAAGACATCCAACTGCCCTGAGAATATGGTTCTGAATACAGGTCCAAAGGGGATGTCTAATGAAATTCCAAGTTCAAATCAACGATCTTTTGAGCTCGGTTATGGCACATCTGGCCGGAGTACAAGTGCTCACAAAGCTAAACGGTTCATTGATATGGATATTTCTTCTATTCCTTTATTATTCGGTCTTGGCAATGCCCAGGAGGTACAGGATCAAACCAAAAAAATTAATACTTTTCTAAGGAAGTCAAAGGGGCCTAAAAGTGCAATTCCCCCTTCTCCTTTAAATCATGATTAAAGTTGCTTGTTAGAATGTACGCGGGCTGAATGGCAGAATTAAGGGTATGGAAGTCCTCCAATTCCTTCTCTCTTTGCATTGTAGCATTGCGGGGCTTGTTGAAACTAAGGTCCGTGAGAATAATTCCTTATCTATAGCCTGCTCTCTAATGCCGAATTGGCAGTGGACTATGAACTACTCATCTTCTCCTGCTGGACGTATCTGGGTGGGATGGGATCCAGAGCATATGGAGGTTGATGTTATCTCTCAGGATGAACAATTTATTCTCTGTAAAGTTCGTCTTAAAGCCAGTAATAAGTTCTGTATGATATCCTTCATCTATGGAGCCAACTCGGAGATTCTACGTCGTTCCCTTTGGGACTCTCTTCGGTCCATTAGTAGACACTTTCTTGATATGGCGTGGGCGGTGCTGGGTGATTTCAATGCCATAAGGACTTCTTCTGAAGGGCTGGGTGGCAATTGGCATGCCAGAAGTTCCATGGATTTGGATTGTTGTCTTTTTTATTGTGATCTCATGGATGTCAGCCATGATGACCTTTTTTTACGTGGAATGATGGCAGGGATTCTTCTATTCGTATTTACAGGAAGCTTGACCAGATAGTTGTTAATGGAAATTGGTTAGTGTAATTTGGTGTGTGCAAAGCATCTTTTCTTCCTCCCAAACTATCTGATCATTCTCCTGGTATCCTTAGTTTGTTGGAAGAGCCTGATCTCCGAAAAGGCATGTTCAGATTTAACAATTTCCTTTCTTCTCATCCCCAATTTCGGCAGATCATGAGTGAGGTGTGGCAAGTGGATGTTAAGGGAGTCCCTATGTTCTGGCTTGCTACCAAATTAAATCTCGCTAAGAGACACCTTAAACTTCTCAATCTTATGCTGGGTAATGTCCATGAAGAAGTTGCTTGGGCCCAGAATCTCCTGGAGGAAGCTCAGAAAAGGGCTACTGATACTGGGAAGGAGAGGAAATGTAAGGCTACTTATACAAGGGCAATCGTTCGTGAGATTGATTTTCTTCAGCAAAAAGCAAAACGTAATTAAAAGATGGTGATTAATGCACTAAATTTTTCTTCCGTGCGGTTGCTAGCAACAGTAATCGTAATCGCATCCTCTCTTTAATTAAGGATGATGGTTCCTATACCCAAAATATTAACGAGGTCCAGCAATTAATCCTTGACCATTTCAGAAGTATTTTGGGATCGGGGCGCAATCACTTGCCGGATATGAAGGAAAGGCTCCGTCCATTTATTTTGCGCTCTATTCCTTCTTCTCTACAGGAGGCGTTATGTCATCCGGTTTCTGATGATGATATCTAGAAAGCTATGTTTTTCATTGGTGATCCTAAAGCCCCTGGTCCTGATGATTTGTCAGCTAAGTTTTTCAAGGATTCTTGGGATTTAGTAGGTCCTTCCGTCATTGATGCAATTTGGGATTTTTTCACCCACGGTAAATTGCTCAAACAAATCAATTCCATGTGTATTAGTTTAGTTCCCCAGGTGAAATCCCCTTCTAAAGTTGGTAAATTTAGACCCATATCCTATTGCAATGTTATTTATAAAGTCATATCCAAAATCATTGCCGATCGGATCAAGCTTGTTCTTCCTGCTTTGGTAGACTATTGCCAGACGTCTTTCGTGGCGGGGTGGAGGATTAGTGATAACATTCTACTTGCTCAGGAGCTTCTACATAATTATCACTCCATAATAGGTGTTTTACGTTGTGCTACGAAGGTTGATCTTATGAAAGCTTATGATTCCGTACAATGGGGTTTTCTTATGGCTATGCTAGAATTGAAGGATTTTCCCCCTCAGATGATCTTGTTGATTCAACAATGTATTATGACCACCGCTTTCTCCATTAACATTAATGGTGAATTTGTGGACTTTTTTAAAGGAGCCAAAGGGTTGAGACAAGGAAACCGCCTATCTCCGTATCTGTTTGTCTTAGTTATGGAAGTGTTGAATGGGATAATTGAGATTAAAACTAGGCAAAATAATGGGTTCCACTACCACTGGAAATGTGAGAGGACTAAAACTGTTATGCTTACTTTCGCTAATGATTTGATCCTTTTCTCCAATGCAGATGCTACCTCAGTGCGTATACTTAATGGATGCCTTGAGGAGTTTCGGTTGTTATCTGGATTGTCCGCAAACAACGAGAAAAGTGAAATGTTTATTTGCTCCACTAACGATAGGTTGATTCAGGAACTCCATGACATAGTGGGTTTTAAATTGGGAAGCTTCCAGTCAAGTACTTAGGCGTTCCTCTCATTACAACGCTGTTATCTGTCACAGACTGTAAGAGCTTGATTGATCATGTTATGAATTGGATTAATTCGTGGTCCAATAAACTATTATCTTTTGGAGGTAGATTACAACTTGTTCGATCTATCCTCATGTCTATTCACCTCTACTGGGCGTCCATATTTATCGTCCCCAAATCTATTCTGAAGATCATGGAAGGTTTTATCCACCGCTTCTTGTGGCGTGGATCCATTAATGGGGGTTCAACAGCTAAGGTTGCTTGGAAACATGTCTGCAAACCTCGGTCAGAAGGCGATCTTGGTATTCAAAATTTGCAAAATTCTAACAAAGCTCTGATTTCTCACATGTTCTGGAGGATTATTACAAAGGATGCCAATTCTATTTGGGTCTCATGGATGTATATAAATAGGTTAAAGGATAGATGTATTTGGACCATTAAGGTGCCATCTAATACGTCCTAGTGCTGGAGGAAACTGTTGAAGCTTCTTATCTAATATCAGATAGGAAATGGAGTTGATACATTCCTGTGGCCCGATAATTGGCACCCAAAAGGCCCCCTGCTGATTGTTTTTCCTCTAGGCTGATGTCTGTGACTAGACTGCCTTTGGATGTGAAAGTTGCTTCGATAGTGATTAATGGTGATTGGAGATGGCCGAATCCGTATGATATGGAAGTGGATCAGATCATTGACAGTATGCCAGATTACCACCTGGACCCATATAGGAAAGATACTATCAGATGGTCTGCTGAACCAAATGGGGTCTTCACCGCCCGTTTGGCTGACCGCATTTTCCATCAAACCTCAGGCAAGTGTAGTGGGCATCTCTTGTCTGGGGCCCATATTATATTCCTTCACATGCTTTTACTTTATGGCTTGCCATTTTAGGCAGACTGAGCACACTTGACAAAATTGGGAGATTTGTGAATTAGGGCAACACATGCACTCTTTGCAAGATCTCTAAAGAAAATCACGATCATCTTTTTTTGTGTCCCTTTTCGTCTGAGATCTGGGGCAAACTGTGTCACCAAGCTGGGATCAACTGGCCATACCGGGATTGGAAGAGGAATATCAAGTGGGCTTCATGTATTTGGAAAGGTAAGAATGCCAAGTCGCTCTCCTTCAGGCTCTCTCTTGCTGCTGCTGTTTATTTCATATACCAGGAATGCAATAAGAGAATTTTTTATGGTACTTGTGGAAGGTCCTCTACTCAGATTACCAATCTCATAATGGATGCGGTTCGTAGGAAGTAGGAAGTCAGTATTAAGGGTCATGATAGCTGCACCCGATATGTCATAACACGATGGAATTTAATGTTAGCTGATTTCAAGTTGTTTAATGGATGCCATAATTCTTAGGGTCCTACTGTTGTTTTGGATCTTATCAGCTCTCTATTTGGATGTTACTGTGTACTTGATGTACCTCTTCTGATGTTTTTTTCTTTTTTTTTTTTGGGTTTTGACACAGTTTCCATGCCCTATCTTTAAGTTAATGAACTTAAAGATAGCTGGTATGTTTTTGCAAAGATTCCATTACATTAATACTATTACAATTACTTATCAAAAAAAAAAAAAAGAAGAAGAAGAAGAAGAAGAAAGGATGGAGTGGCGGCACCCGAGGAACTAGGTCACAACCAGAGTGGTCAATGTAGTGGAAACCCGACTGAACCATCCCTCAAACCAGCTCAGGATTGCCTCAAAGAAACCAAAGGTAGAAGTTAGGGACGATATCATTAGTTTTAGCAAAGAAAATTTGCCACATGTAATGACTCCCCACTCTGACTCTCTGGTTGTATCCGCGTTGATTTTAAATGGTACGGTCAATTACCGGGTGAAATAGGTCTTTATCAAAGTTCACGTGATTTGCTCTACATTAATACATATTTTAAATTGAGATTAAAAAAGAGTCAATTAAAACTGGTCGAAGGTCCCATCTACGGACTAGACGATGAACCGGTGCCCATTCAAAGCACCATCCAGCAGGAAGTCACCTTAGGAACGTATCCTAGAATGACATCCTGCATACTGATATTCCTAGTGGTTAACCTATCTTCGGTTTACAATGTCATCTAAGGCCGGCCCTACTTGACCACTTTTGGGGCCATGACATCAATCACACACTTAAAAATGAAGTTTCCTATGGCCTACGACATTAGAGAAGTACTCGGCAACCAAGCGACTGGCCTGACATGCTATCTGTCCCAGGTCACCCATACCACTCCGAAACGACAAATGGATGACTTCAATCATAGAAACAAACCAACCTTATAGCAACCCCAAGTCGACGAGGCAACTGACCATGTTCTTCTAGACCCTGGTGATCCAAAGAGATGCGTATAGATAGGGGCTCAATTTCCAGACCCCTGCGCGACCAGCTAATCATCTTCCTCCAATATAACTCCAACGTCTTCAATAGACCCTCACTGACATGCCAGAAATTTTGACCGAGATAATGGTCTATAATTTAGGCATCAATTTAGGTCACAGGCCTGTCAGGCAGAACCGAAGGAACTTCTCCACTGAAAAGCTCATTGCTATCTGAGAGGAGGTAAAAAAATTGATTGACACCAGTTTCATCTAAAAAGTCCAATATCTAAAATGACTCTCCAACGTAGTCCTTGTTAAGAAGAGCAACAGAAAGTGGCAGATATTCATCGACTTCACTGACATAAACATGGCATGCCCAAATGACAGCTTTTCGCTACCCAAGATCAACCTACTGGTCGACACCGCCTCCGGCCATGAATTACTCAGTTTCATGATACATATTTAAATTACAACCAGATCCGGATGAGTCCCAAGGATGATGATTATACTTCCTTTATGGCGGACTAAGGAACGTCTACTATAAGGTTATACCCTTTGGGCTGAAAAATATGGGCGCCACGTACTAGCGGCTTGTGAATAAAATGTTCATGGCCCCGATTAGTCGGAATATGGAGGTTTACATGGACGATATACTCATCAAAAGTAAAACCACTGACAACCATATCCGTGACCTCAGCAAGGCCTTTGGGGTGCTCCGGGCACATTGGATGAAATTGAACCCAACTAAATGCGTTTTTGGATGGTCCTTCGAAAAATTCCTAGGTTTCATCATCTCCTAGTGTGGGATTGAGGCAAATATGAAAAAGATAAAGGTGATCATAGATATGAGTCTGTTGTGGATCGTAAAAGATGTTTAGAGGCTGACCGGGAGGCTTGCAGCACTCTCCTGCTTTCTAACAAAATCCAATAACAAATACCTCCCTTTCTTCAAAGCCTTGAGAGGGATAAAGGCAAAAAGCTTCCAGTGGATTGCCGACTACCAAGCCACCTTTGAGGAGCCAAAAGAGTACCTGCCAGCCCACCTCTCCTGACATTGCCAAAAGAAGGTAAGGAGCTATACCTTTACTTGGTAATTTCTGAGGTGGCGATAAACTCCGTTCTAATCCAGCAGCAATCTGATGTGCAGCGGCTAGTCTACTACATCAGTAAGACTTTGATAGGCACTAAGACCCACTATACATACGTCGAAAAGATCGCACTAGCACTCGTCTATTCAGCCAGAAAGCTGTAGCGCTACTTCCAGGCATACAAAATAGTTATCCTGAGTCACCAACCCTTAAAAGGAATTTTATAGAAGCCCGATATTTTTTAACGGTTAGTCAAATGGGCCATCGAATTGGACGAGTTCAACATAGAATTCAAGCCAAGGCCAACAGTAAAATGACAGGCTTTAGCAAACTTGATCGTCAAGACCACAACCCCGATCCCGGACACCGATCACTTCGGCAAAACTGACCATCGGCCAAAGGTGCCAAACTAGACCCTCCACTTAGATGGGTCCTCGACTCACTCCAGGAATGGGGCCGGAGTGATTCTAGGACTCCCGATAGCTTAGAGATGAGATACTTAATGAAGTTTTGATTCTCAGCTACCAACAATGTAGCCCAATACAAGGCCCAACTCACCGAGTTGCGACTTGCAAAGGAATGTTTTACAAGATACGTAGCCGTCTATAGTGACTCAAAACTGACCGTCAACCAGGTCTATGAAAACTTCGAGGTGTCAAGCCCTTCTCTCATGAAATACCTCGCTAAAGTAAGGTGTATGGCCTAGAAGTTTGATGAGGTTGAGATGGTGCACATCCCAAGGGTGGACAGCTAGAAGGCCAACTAGGTGGCAAGGGCTATAGCAGGCAAAAGCCCAGAACAGTACTCAAGAAATATACAAGAGTTCTTGACTTCTCCAAGTATAGAAAAATCTGAGCAAGAAGTGCTACACGACTCTAAGAATGAAAGCTAGATATTGTCCTACTAGAAATATATCACGGACGGCACCCTACCAAAGAACCCAGATGACGCTAAACACATGAAGAAGATAGACGGCTGGTATACCATTGTGGACAGGGGGCTATACCACCGAGGGTACTCCACCCCATACTTACAGTATCTCACATGGGAGGAAGCCGACTACGCGTTAAGCAAGTTACATCTCAGTATCTATGGGTCACACATCTAGGCAAGAACCTTATCTTCAAGATAATATACCAAGGCTACTATTGACCAACCATGAAGAAAGACATAATGGATTTCATAAAAAAAGTGTGAGAATAACCAGCTCAATGGCAACCTGTCCCATCAACTGCCCACAGAGTTGAGGAGCCTTCAAGCCCCCTGGCTGCTTGCGCAATGGGTGCTCGACATACTTGGCCATTTTCCCATCACGTCCAGGTAAAGAAAATTCGTCATAGTAGGCATCGACTACTTTACAAAATAGGTCAAAAACTCTCAATTGGCTTGAATTACCAAGAAAAATGCCATGAGTTTGTTCGGCAAAATATTATCTACAAATTTAGGATTCCCAAGATCATCATGACCAACAACGGAACCCAATTTACCAGCAAGTACTTCACTAAATATTGCACCTCAGTCACCTATCCAAAAACAAACAAGCAAGTGGAGGTTACCAATTGAACCCTACTACACGAGCTGAAGATCAAATTAGAAGACGCTAGGAGCTCTTGAGCCGACGAGCTACCCTCCGTGTTATGGTCATACCGGACGATATCGAAGGAGCCGACACGTGAGATGCCCTTTAACTTGTGCTACGAAACTAAAGCCATTATCCCAGTCAAGATCAGACTACCCAGTCTCTAGGTCGAGGGCTTTGATCTGCTCAACAACTCCCAGCGACTCAGAGAGCACTCAACCTACTCGAACCAGCATAAGAAATGACCAAAATGTGCACAGTTTCCTATTAATAGCAGATCGTCCAATACAACAATAAAAGGGTTAAGGCTCGCTAATTCAAGGTTGAAAATTTGATTCTATGAAGTATAGAGGCCACAGGCAAGAACACTAACAGGAACAAGTTCTCCCTGATTGAGAAGGACCATTCCTCGTATTGGCCATCTTATGGAATGACGCATATAAGCTTCGCACCCAGAACGGTAAATTGGTCCCAAAGATATGAAATGCCATTGTAACGAAATGGTTCCTTATCTTTAAAGGACCTTCCGTTTATAACATACAAAACTAATGCCCCAAATTTAAAACATTAAATTCTATAGAAAATTGGACAGAGCTCCCTCTAATAAAACCATAGAAACAACTTGTATTAACACAACCTTGTATTACATATAAATAACCAAGTCTCAAATTTCAATTCACAACACAATTACAAACCATCCACAGGTTCAACATATGCCATATCATATATGATTCCAACATAATACTCCTAACTACCGTATTAGATCTAAGAGAGATACCATCTAAGACCAAAATAAAATCCATAATTCAAAACAATAATGCGAAAGCAACTAAAACCATATGTCAACATGCGGAAGCAAAAACAATATATCCATTATAATATATGTACTACATTATCAGAATATACAATATTCATTCAAAAATTAATCATATGCATTCATAATTCTTCAAGGTCTCCAAAATCTTCAAAGGTCTTCAAGCCCAACAAATTTTCTTCCTTCTAGCTAATCCTATCTTCAATCATTATCAGGTTTCAGCTTATTTGGAAGGGAACAAAAAGTAAGGAGTGAGTTAAAAGCTTAACAAATGTACCTAAAATTGCAAGAATATATATAAATATCATGCAAACATACACATATAAAATGACAATTAAACATATAAGAAATTTAAGAATCAAATATGTATGCGGATGAGGTATAAACATGAAAACGATGTATAATCATAAGAAAATTTCTTAGTTCTTAAAACTTGGATCAAAAACACAAATTTCTCCCTTATTCGTAGTTCTGGATCCTTATCTGAAAATAATTCAATCATAATTTCTTTTCAAATTCTCATTCTGAAATACAAATCTCTCCTCTTTTACATCATGAGGGCTGAATGTTTTCAAAATTTTAATGCAAATACATATCCCTCCTATTTTACATCGTGAGGGCTAAATGTTCCAATTATCAATTCAGAATACAAATCCATCTTCTTTTACATGGTGACGGCTTGATGTTCTCAAATTCTTAATTAAAAAACATATCCCACCTCTTTTACATCGTGAGGGCTGGATGTTCAGAATACAAATTCCTCCTCTTTTACATCGTGAGAGGTAGACAATTCTCAAATTTCTTAATAAATTACTGGGCTGTATTGTACCGAAAATTTTAGATAAAATTCTTTAATAAGCTTAAATATTTCACTAAATAATAATTTACCTCAAAACTCAAAATTTACAATAATTTATATCTCCATTTTCGAGCTAGGGTTTCGGCCAAAATTTTCGGACACAAATCAAACACAAAATGTAAGTCAAATAACAAAATCGAAGCCATACATCATCATACTTAAGCATAAGCTTAAAATCTAACAATAAAATAAAAAAGAACAAGTATTATCATGGCAAATATGAGAGGAGAAAGTTTTAGAGATTAAATACCAAAGTAGGAGTATTAAAAAGCGATTAAAAGGGTAAATAAAGCTTGTGGTACACTTGCCTCAACCTGATTTACTATTTTTCTTACTCTAATCGGATTGAAAATGGTGGAGATTCTCTTACATTTTCTTTTTTTTTCTCTTCTCCTCCCTTCTCTTTTGCTTTCCTACTGTTCGTGTCGTGCCTCCTCTTCTCTCTCTCCCCACTTGTTTCACTTTTATAAACGCAAAACGAAGGCGGTGGAAGTTTCTAGATCGCGATCAAGTGCGCATCAAGCTCCAAGGCATTTGCTCGAGTGCTCGTCAAGCGCCCTTCAAACGGTCGATTCTGCTAAAAGCGCCCGGGTGGTGCTTAGGGCCCATCTATTCTATTAAATGTGCCCAGTTTGCCTCTCAGGCGCTGCTCAGGCGCCGAGACCCCTGGTGCCTCCTTTTGCTTCCGAATTAAATTTTCTCCTCATTTTTCCTTAATCTATTTATTCTAAAAATAATTCTATTAACTTAATGATTAGGAATTAATATGCTTCAGAACTTGGGTTGTTACAGCCATCCACCTTAAAAAATATTACCAGTGATATTTTACTAAACCCCGGTAGGTCCAACATACATTACCAAGCATGCTTGTAAGAGTGTATCACGTTTAATAAAACAATTTATTTGCTTGCTTGCTAATTGTTGCTTATTGTTGATTGTTATTACTTGTTTGCTTGTCCATATGAATGTTTGTATGATGTTGCATATGTTCAAGTAGCTAGGCTACCCCTAACTCAGATGTATTCTCATTCGCTCGTTACCAAACTTGAGTCCAGCACCAAGCAGCCTATACACGGTTGAATTTTAACCTCAACCCCACTCCAAGTGATCCACATGTGGTGGAATTTGAACCTCGATTCCACCTCGAGTGGCCCATGCACAATCAAATATCAAAACCTTAGGGGGCTTCTCAGCCCGCATACAGCGACTCCCCCAGTAGGGACAAGTACCATCAGCAGATGATGGTTGGCAAGTTAGGATCTGATGTGTAAGAATGATGTCTCATAGAGAGATAGCCTCAAGTGATTGCACGCGGATGACGACCCTAACTGCACTAAAACCAGCCACGACAACGATAATGCTTAGCCGGTAAATAATAGTACTTGGATAAAAGGATAAAACTGTACAAAAATATAAAAAAGCTAGAGAATGATTGGGGTAAAATCTCTTTCATTCATTGCTAAAATTGGACTATACAGGCATGCCAATGTTATATACATATAAAAAAAGAGGGAAAAATGATACCCTAAGGCTAGGGGCTTGCCAGAGGGTATGAAGAGGGCTCCTCCTTGTCTGAAAAATCAGTCAGATCTAATCAGCGCCAGGCACCCCTTTTCCGTGGGTCAAAAAAGTCAAAAGAAAAGGTAGGGTCGACGAGGGAAGCAATCCGCCGACACACGTGGATGCCATCCAAAAATCTGGCATTCAAAGCCTAGCCCACCTCCTTTGAGCTAAATCGGGTCATGAACTCCACTATCAACTTGGCATTCTAACTCTGGAGATTGGCAAGGTGCTGTTCGGCTACCTGAAAAGCATCCCAAGATCTCTGCAGCTCTTCCTTGGCCTCGGATAGCTGAAGTTCAAGATTAGAGACCAGCTCTTGGCACTGTTGGGCATTGAAAGTGGTGGCATCCACCCAGCCCTACATCTCCTCAACCGCAAGTGGGTCGGCCCACGTCTAGATCAAACAGTGGACCTCCCATTCCAACCGACGAATCCTAGTCGACCGTTGGTGCAAGCGTGCCTACAAAACTTGCAGCATCTTATATCCTGCAAATGGAAGAAGAAAAGGAGATTAGCTTGGCCGTTCTTGGTAAAGAAAAAAGTTCTCAGAAACTTGCCTGGATAAAGGGTTGCTCTACAGCCACAATGCTTAGGGGCACCCTCAAGAAGATGTCAGAGTGGACACCCACTTTGGCCAAGGCCAATCTGACAGAAGAGCCACCGGATTCCCCAAAAGGGAAGATGCCTCCATGGTCACCGTTGCCTTAGCATTGCCCCTCAGCTGAGCCTCCACCGGGTGGGCCATATTAGGACCCTCTCTAGCTTGCTCAAAAGAATGGCCAAGCACCATCTACTTTGACAAAGAAGAAATGACTGCAGGGACCCCTTGCTTGTCCTCCCACTAGGCCTCCTACTCAACCTGGGTTGACACACAAATTGGCCTAGTTAGCCCCCCAACCTCTGTCTCACTCGATGTGCCTACAACAAGAGCAGGGGGCCCACAGGCCACAACTACTTCGACACTGACCTCAGCAGTGCCAACATCTGAGGATGCGATGGGGGACGGTCCCCTAGAGGGATTGCCTAGGCCTCGCATCTGCTCCACCATCGGTAGGCCCTAGGTAACAGAAGAAGAAGATCCTGGAGACGATGCATCTTGCCGCTGAGACAGACTTTCAGAAGGATCCCTGATGTATAGGGTCGCAGCCTTCCTCTTGGATTGAGCAGACGAAGGAGCGGTGGCTCCTGTACCTTCCAAGGGAAGACCCCATGGGCTAGCACAAGTGCCTCTGTAGATAGGAGATGGGCTTTCTTGAAGTTGCCCATATTCACCCAGACCAGCTTTGTCAATAGCTTGATAGACTCCATCTCCTAGCGCGATGCCTTACCAGTAAAGGATGTCAGCACATTACCCCACTCATTGGAGAGGGCCCAATCAGAGGTGACCTTTACAAAGAAGAAGTGGTCCTTCCAATTCTTCACAGAATCGGGGATCACCCCGCTTATGTGTAGGACCCTAGTAGATAGTAAAATCCAGTCTCCATTTTTGTAGAACCGAAAGATTACCTTCACAGCCACTACATTCAACATCCTCTCATGGTGATGGAGGAATATCCAAAGGGAGCACAAATACCTAATGACATTGGCGTGGAATCTCCCAATCAGAACTCTCATGGCCACTAAGATTTCGTGCAACTCCCCCGGAAGGGGGAAGTGGAGACTTCTCCGCAAGTGTGCCTCATAAACAGTGATGGACCCGTCTGGAGGAGAACAAGCCTTATCGTACTCCCTTGGCACTGCAAATGAAATGGCACTTGAAATATCGTAATGAACATACAAATCCTTGATGTTGGCGACGATAAAAATGGAGCAAATTGCACCAATAGCGGCAACCATGGAAATGAGAAGGTAGCAAAGAGAAAACAACTCGTCAAGAAGAAGAAGAGTGGGAGATAATGGCGAAGAGGCATCGCTTTATAAAGTGTGTCGTTCAAAATTCAAAGCGATGCCTCGAAAACGCACGCTCATAATGACTGGCCACGTGCCGATGTCGGGTGATGTCAAGGGACATGAATCGTCCCACGGCATTAATGATACCCTGCCACTTTATAGACAATGGACACTTGGCGGGATGGGATGGGTTAGATGTCTAGATAGTGTGACCTCCCAGCCCACTACATTTCACTCCTTGAGGATAGCAAATCGGCAGTGAGCGGATATAATGAACTCAGAACCGGATTGGTGGGCCAACAATTCATTCTGGAATCCGACCTGTTTAACTGGTCAACGATCCATTATGACCTCAGGACTAACTGGAAGTGGTTTGGCTGCAAACCGGATTGATAGGTCCTCATCCCAATTTGGCCTCCAGCCAAATTGACGGATACTCAATCCAGTCTAGCGTTAACCCAAAAAAAATGGCATGCAAAAAATCGAAGACGGAAGCCCAAATGGGATTAAATTGATCATAGTTTAATAGCCCAAATGGAAGGATAAATAAAAATTGTATTCTTA
>JAODPA010086998.1:0-24652 GCA_025585075.1 Nepenthes mirabilis
GCCCATCAGATCCAAATATTCTCTAAAATTTTTATAATATTTAATTAATTTTTCTCACACCCGAATTACCCAAAATTATCAAAAATAATAAATAATCTCAATTTAATCGGATAAAATATTTCGGGTTGTTACAATTTTTGCTTCCGCAGGTTTTCTTTATGGATATAGTTGCTTCTACTATTTTGATTTTCGGTTATGTATAAGTCCTAGACGGTGTCTCTTATATGTTTTTGATGTAGTGGATAGGATTTATTGTTGGAGCCATAAATAAAATGGCATTTTGTTGATCCTGTGATTATGAAATGACTGAATATGAAAGTTAAATATTTGTAAGTAGTCCAGGTTGTTTTAATGCAGGTTGTTTGTATTGGATTTTTGTCCAATTTTAGAGGAAGCTCTGTCCTATTTTCTGTAAGAAATTGATATTTTAAATTCTAGAACATTTGTTTTGTATAAGTTTGACGGATGTTCTTAATGGAGTAGGATCCATTCTGTCATAGTTGGTATAAGAGAATTGAGATGCCTTAGGAATGATTTGAATTGTATGTGGAAGCCTAGAAAATGATTATGATTGATCAAAGAGTAGGAATAGACATAGGATGATTAAGTTAGATTTGAAAATCTTAGGTGTTCTAGCTTGCATAAGTTAGAATTGACGTAAGTTAGGACGTAGTAATTTAGTTTATTGACATTGATCTTAGGTCTAGGTTTATTCATTTAGGTTTCAAGTTCAGGTTATAATCTGTTTTAGGATTGAGGTAAGATAAGGAATAGATAGGATTAAACGAAATCCTTACGGACTGAACTTAGAATTACTGTTGAAGTACTTTGATCAATTTCAGCCCTTCCTATAACCTAATAACTTGAGGTTTATTAATACTATAATATTTTTGGTTATAGGCTATAAAATAGCAAGTGGAAGAAGTAGAAGAAATAATCGTAGAGGTGCTAGTACTCCCCATGAATGAGAAGCAGAATATGTGAACTTGTTGGGGAGGATGATGCATGTAGTTGAGTCAATAGAGCAGCATTATATAACTCCGATCTCTACGCCTAAAACAATTCCTGTAAATCTTGCTCCGATGACTTATGATAGATTCACAGTGGAGAGAGTACCTGGATTCTTAGGTGAGCCTGATCCGAAAAAAGTGGATATCTGGCTTAGGAGGATGAATAAGATTTTTACGGTGATCCGATGTACTTATCAGGAGAAAGTTTCTTTTGTGGTGTATAAGTTGGATGGCGAAGCCGACAATTGATGGGCGATGAAAAAGAGAGCATTAGGTGTGCCTGATGATGAGATAACCTGAGAGATGTTCGAAAAAGATTTTATGGAGAAGTACTTCCCTTCCAATCTCCAGGATCAAAATAAACAAGAGTTTATGCAGCTTAAACAGGGAAATTTTACTGTAACTAAGTATAAGAAAAAATTTACTGAACTATCCTAATTTATACCATATTATGTGGAAGATGAATTAAGAAAGGCAAAGAAATTTCAACGAGGACTGAGGGACGATATTAGAAAATAATTATCGACTCTAAAGCTGTTGATATAAGCTGATATCTTGGATCGGGCCCTAATTTATGAGAAGGAGGTGGAGACATAGAAGTTCTATGTAAAAAGGGTTGCTAGCCGAGTGAGTCTTAGTACAGAACCAAATGTAGAACTATCTGGGCCATCTAAAAAAGCAAGAACGGTAGATGTAGGGAAGAGCGTTACTGAAGTTTTATCGGTGACAAGCTCTTAGGTATTAGTTGATGAGTGTGCATATTGTGGGAGGAAACACACAGGAAAACCTTGTTATAAAGCAATGGGAGCAAGCTATAATTGTGGGAAGTTGAGTCACCTAATGAAAGATTTTCCATTACCTAAAAGGTTAGTAGTAAAGAAGTCAGCCATTGTGGCTAGAGCATTTGCAGAGACGGTATGAGACCCTGAGACACCCTCGAAGGCAGATGGAAGTATTTTCTTACTTGTGGAATTTTTATTTCTATCTAAATTGATTTGGAAATTATGTATTCTCTAAATTTCTCCATGAAATGCATGATATACCCCCATCATCTTGATGATTCTTGGTTGTTCTATGATTGTATTTATGTGTTCTTCTATGAATTTTGTGGATTGTATGTAGTTGTTAACAAAATGTTAAAAAAAATTTGAGGAAGTAATCGGTTGTGTATTGTTGGGAGAAGGAATATTCGGTTAATTTGGTCGATATGGTGGATAAGAAGAATGAGTTCTGATAGCGCCATTTGGGTTTTGTAAGTTGTTGACATTTTACGGAAAATATGCGTTAGATCTTTTAGTTTTATTTAGATCAATCCTTGTGGTAATCATATTGAAGGACATCTAGAGGCATAGAGGATAGAGGATACCTTTGAACTCCTAGGAAGTAAAGATTTATTGATGGGTTAGGTAAGTTAGTATAGTTGGTAATACTCCAGTAAAAGATTAGAATTTTGTCATTTTTGTACCAATAGGTGACTACCCATGAGCAAAGTGGGGAAGGAGTCTATAGTTTGAAAATGTTTCACCCATAATTGGGGTTTGGCAATGAGGTTCCGCCTTGAGAATTTATGGATGCTACTTTTCGAAGAAATTAAGGTATTGTAAATCTAAGGTTTGGGGGATTGTAGTACTAGAGTTACTCCTCCATAGATTGGAATTAACAATCAGAAATCTCTATTGGAAAAAATCTTGCGTAGGTTTGAATGCTTAAGGTAATGGAATATCGTACTCTTAAATTAAGAAACAGAAGCGTATTTAAAGTGTTAAAACTATAAAATTTTGAAGTAAGAAATCCTTATGGTTTGTTCAGGACAAAAGACGACCCACTCATCATAACTTTGGAAGAGATGTTCAAGTTTAATTCATTGGCTCATCGGTGTGCCAATAAGAACTGAGGTTGCTTAGCATTTAGACCTTGATAATTTGAGGTAATTAAGTGTCGGGATCTTGAGATTTTGGGTAGCAATCTGACATTATACCAAATCTTTAGTGATAGTATAATTATGGTTTCTAGTCTTAATGCAATTTGAGGGTCTGTAGGAATTATTTTCATGGTATGAATATCTTAAGATTAGAATGATTAGGGCTATTGCGTTAATTGGATATCCCAAAATGGGGAAAATGCATTTCATTGAAAATGTCGGTTCGTAGACATATCAATGAAATGAAGCAGATGTGAAATATCCTACCTTGAAAATTTAATTATAATTCGAGGTTTATATTGGAATCTTAACGGAGCTCAATGAAAGAGACTGGGTATTAGGTTAAATTTGATGTGGTGGAAAATAATAATTGGATGATTAGCCCTTGTATGTTAAGATATAATTTTAAAATTCAAGGAGAATGCTCCAAATTTGATGCTTAGCATAGATGAAAGCAAGGGATTTGTAACCTGTTTAATGTTTAGAACTAAGTCTGAGAATAGTTAACAAATTGGGTATTACCTTCGGGCTTAGTGGAATTAGACTTTAAATGGGACACACCAGATAATAAGGGTCAGCACGATTTGGAGGTTTAAGGTCTTAGAATAGCCATTTTAATCTGAAAGTTATTTGGGAACATTTGGAAGGTTCCTTTGATTTAGAAAAAAACTTGGAGTTTGTTAAATTTAGCAGCTGAAATTTCTGTAAGTGGGGGAGAGTTGTGAGATCCTAAACCCAAAACATAATAATTCAAAGTAATTAAAATAATAATAATCAAGATGAGGCTAAATATACATAGAAGAATAAGTTTTGAAAGTGGAAAGAGAGGGAAAAACCAACTGCTGCATTCAGATCTGCTGCATAGTGGCACGGTGCCTGTTACATGCCCGAGCGAAGCAGCAAGCGCTCGAAACAAGTAGCGCCCTACTCGTTGCACGCCTTCCGCGTGCTCGAGCACAGGCGCGTTTTTAACATCAGTGACCCAATTTTGTTTTGTTATAAAAGTGAATGGGGAGGGTTTTAGGGGCAGCGAACGACGAGCAGGGAAGGGAGAAAGAGGAGAAAAGGGAAGGAGAAGGAGAATGAGATTTTAGCCGTTCCACTCTGATCCAAGTAAAAATAACGGTAAATCAGGTGATGGCAAGTATACCTCAGACCTCATTTTCCATTTTTACCATTTTTGAATATCTCCATATTCTTATTTATGCTCTAAATTGCTCGTTCCTTAAGATATGACATGGATAATACATGAATCTCATGACCTTTAGACTAGATTTCATGTTTAGACATGTATATTGTGATTGATAACTCCGATTTCGTGATTAGGCTCATGTTTTGCCTTCATTTCGTGTCCGGACAGCATAGTGCAAACCCTAGCTTGAAATTGAGGTCTAAATTTGAGTTTAATTCTTGTTATATGTATGTTTTATGAATAATGGCTTTGATTTTATAAATTAGCTTAAGTTTTATGCTCAAATTACGCCAGGAAATGTTACTCGTAACCCTAGCACAAAAATTTGGAAATTTGAGTTAGAAACTTGGAATTTCGATGATTTAAATGTTAATTGTTGTCTCGTAAAGTTTACTAAATGATTTGTTTCTAAAAACTCTACATGGAACTGTATTATCGAACTATGGAAGCCTTTTGAAATTGTCTGAAAGAGTAATTGAATGAGATTTAGACTTAGCTTTGAAATATGACGAATTTGATTATAGAATTTTGAGCAAATAAACTAAATTAAATTAATCAGTAAGAAAAACGAACCTAGAATTGTCATACAGTTAAATAAGGTTCTCCGGCATATCTTAGAACGTTATAGTGGTAATTGAGGATAAGTTATCGAACCTTTGTTCTATCAAACCATCGAACCATCGAACTATAGAATCATGAAATGAGATGAAATAAATATTATCGAACTATCAGTTTTTGATTGTATGGATTGAATACAATATATCCTCAATTACACTAATTGGGTCCCTAGGATATCGAACTAGAATTTCTAAAGAACAAATAAGATTTGGAACTATTTTTTATGAATTCTGATACAGGTTTAAATAAAATTATGTTTTCTTTGTGTTTCCATGGCCGCCTCTGTACTATTGTATTTATGTTTTATTTGAAAACATAAACTATAATTATCGAGACCTGTTCTTATCGAATTACGCTGTTCTCATAATTTTCGCATGTCTCTGTTCTTTGTCAATATCAATGACCTTCTGCTCATGTTCTATACGGAAGCATTTCACTTGCATGTTTTATGGTACACTGCTGGGTTACGGCTCACTCTTCTATTTTCTCTCCCTCTAGATAGAACTATAGTACTGATGTAAGACGAACAGGAATAACTAGAGCTTAGCAAAGAGTTGGATGAATTTCTGAAGTCTCTTGAAGAATCTTTTGGGATTTGCTGAAAGTGAATGTAAATAATTGATGTTGAGGATGGAATTATGTATTTATAGCCATGGCATGATTTGTTTCATGTTGGAATATTATTTTTGCTTCCGCAGGTTTTCTTTATGGATATAGTTGCTTCTGCTATTCTGATTTTTGGATATGTACAGGTCCTAGACAACATCTTTTATATTTTTGATATAATGGATAGGATTTATTATTGGAGCCATGGATGAAATGGCATTTTGTTGATCCTGTGATTATGAAATGGTTGAATGTGGAAGTTAAATATTTGTAAGTTGTCCAGGGTATGTTAATACATGTTATTTGTATTAGATTTTTGTCCAATTTTAGAGGAAACTCTATTCGATTTTCTGTAAGAAATTAATATTTTAAATTCTAGAGCATTTGTTTTGTAAAAGTTTGATGGAGGTCCTTATTGGAGTAGGATCCATTCTGTCACACCACTAGAAACCATTCGCCTTCATCCCCCTCAGTGCCTTGAAGAAAGGCTAGTACTTGTCTTCCGACTTAGCTAAGAAGTGGGACAATCCATGAGGGCCGTAATCTTCTTTCGGTTTGATTTAATCCCTCTCTGAGAGACGATAGAACCCAGAAACTTTCTTGAGGTCACTCCGAAGGCACACTTCGATGGGTTTAACCTCATCTAGTGCATACGGAGTACCTCGAAGGATTCGACCAGATCGCAAATATGGTCACTAGTGGTCTTACTTTTGACAAGCATGTCATCTACATACACCTCTTGTGGCTTGATTTCTTTAAAGATTATGATTGTGAGATACAGTATAAGCCCAGGAAAGTAAATGCAGTTGCTGATGCATTGAGCTGTCGATCGGGGTATGTGGCAAAGTTGTAAATCAAGCAAACGGAAATGTTGGATTATTTGAAACAGTGTGATATCCAACGATATGTTCGGTGTGATAGGATACTTTTATCTTATCTTCAGATTCAACCAGAGGTAATTAATGAAGTTAAGGAGATACAAGTAAATGACCCATTCCTTGTAGATATTGTAAGTGGTTTGAATAGAGATTCTCGAGCTGATTTCAATGTCTGGATTGATGGAGCATTGAGGTTCAGAGATCAATTATGTGTACCAGACGATAGGGAATTGAAGGAGAAGATTTTGAAGGAGCTCACCGATCTCGATAAGCAATTCACCCAGGGACGAACAAAATGTATCAGAACCTAAAGAAAACTTTTTGGTGGAGAAACATGAAGAGGGATATTATGGCTTATGTGGAAAAATGCATTGTATATTAGCAACTGAAAGCTGAAAGGAGGAAGCCTTTTAGATTATTATAGTCGATGCAGATCCTGAGCTGAAAATGGGAAGATATTACTATGGATTTTGTATCAGGTTTGCAAAGGACTCTTAGGGATCATGACGCCATTTGGGTTATAGCTGACCGGCTGACAAAATCGGCCCATTTCTTGGTGATTAGGATGACTTATTCTCATGACAGACTGGCCCAATTGTATGTAAATGAGATTGTGAGGCTTTATGGAGTACCTGCTTCGATTATATCTAATAGGGTTCTACGTTTTATCTTGAGATTTTGGGAAAGCTTGCATAAGGAGTTGGGGACAGAGTTGAAGTTCAGTACTATGTATTGATGGCCAATCGGAGCGTACTATTCAGATCTTTGAGGATATGTTGAGGGCCTCAGTATTAGAGATGAAGGAGACTTGGGATAATTATCTAGCACCGGGCGAGCATAGGCATGGCGTCTTTTGAGACACTGTATAGGAGAAAGTGCAGAACGTCGATTCACTGGAAGGAGACCACAGATAAGAGGATCTTGGGTCCTAAAATTGTAAAGGAGATGGCGGAGAATATTAAGCTGATTCACAAGAACCTGAAAGTGGCTTAAAGCAGTCAGAAAAGCTATGTAGATCAGAGGAGGATAGAATTAAGCTTTGAGGTAGGAGATTATATCCTTCTTAAAGTTTCACCATCTAAGGGAACGTTTAGGTTCGGAGTGAAAGGAAAATTGAAGCCGCGATTCATTGGTCCTTTCGAGATTTTGGAGAGGATTGGAGAAGTAGCTTACAGGTTGCACTACCACCCAATCTGGCGGACATACATGATGTATTCCATGTATCGATACTTTAGATGTATATCCACGATCCTACACACGTGATTGAGTATGAGCCTGTGACTATCGACAAGGATTTATCCTATGTTGAGGAGTTGATACAGATATTAGATGGAAAGGACCAAAAATTGCACACGAAGACGATTCCCCTAGTGAAAGTGCTCTGGAGGAATCATTCATCGGAGGAGGCCACTTGGGAGCACGAAGAGGAGATCCGAAGCAAGTTTCCCAGCTTATTCTCTTGAGGTATATTGCTCCGTTTAATTTCGAGGATGAAGTTTTTTTAAGTGGGGGAGGTTTGTAAGATCCTGATCCTGGAATATGATAATTATGGAATAATTATCTTGATAATAATCATGAAAAGGCTTAGGATTAATAGAAAAATCGTTATTGAGACCTTAGGAGGCCAAATAGGTAGAGCGCTGCAGCGAGCACCATTTTATGAGAGCAGAGCAGATCGGGTGCTCGCTGGGCGCCGCGGCGAGGGTGAGAGCGCAGATGTTATGAGAAGTGCACACGCTAGAGCGCTCAAGCGCTGCAGAGAGCGCCATTTTACGAATCGAAGAATGATGGGCGCTCGCCACGCTCTCGCGGGGCGCTCGAGCGCTGACCGTATGTTCCCCATGTGACTTCTTTTCCTTTCGTGTTTTTAAAGGGATGTTGGGGTTTCTTTTGGGTAGAACCGATAGAGAAAAACAAGAGGAGAAGAGAGGAAGGAGAGGGGCAGAGAAAAAGAGGGAGAAATCTTTCATCCAGATTCGATCAGAGTAAGAATAACTATAGACCGTGCTCGAGCAAGTGTATTTCAGACGTTATTTACTGTTTTTACAGCTTTTTAGTATCTCAAATATTAGTTTTTGCTCTAAATCCATGTTTCTCCATGTTTAGTGTAAATATTGCGTGTTTTTCCAAATTAATCGGACAGATTTCATATTTACTGGTATGTACTACAATATTTACCTTTGATTTCATGTATAAATATATATTTGGTATTCGTTTCTCGTCCGGAAGTTTTGGCAAAACCCTAAGCACGAAAATGAAGGGATTTCACGGTTTTAATCCATAAATTATGACTGGTAAATGTTGATTTCTAACGAGATAATACCCATGTCATGAATTATATCAGAAAAATTTACACTGAATTATACTGATAAATTACTGTGAATTTCTGTAGCATCCTGAATGGTTAACTGTGGAATTCTAATTGACTTCCAAAGTTTTGATAAGATATTCGTTAAGAAAATAAGAAGAAGAGTATTTCTGATTTTGTTAATTAGGACCTAGGACTAATGTACAGTCAGGTAAGATTTTCTGGCATGCCTTAAAATGTTATGATGATAGTCAAGGATAACTTTGTCCATGGAGTTATACGTGGTTCGACCTTCCTCAGGGCATTAACCTAGAGGGTGTTACTATTATTAGCCGGCATCACTATTCTAAATCCCACGAGAAAGGATAACTGTTACTGGCCTTGGATTGTATGGAGTAAACATAATCTATCCTCGATTATTCGCCCCCTCAGCTAGTGGGGTCTACTAGTTGGGTCCTTTCTGATAAAAAAAGGAGATTTCTAAGATTTATAGATTTGATATCGGTTTCTGACTTTCGACTCATATTTACTAATTATGATTTCTGAAGCCTAATTTTTATTGAATTATGCTTTCTCTGTTTTCATGCACTTTTCTACCCCTGAATATTTCCATGATTTTGTATATCCATATATCTGTTCTACATGATGGAATTTGCTGCATGTTTTACTGTACTTTGTTGATTTCGGCTCACTATTTTATTTTCTTCCCTCTAGATGAGACAGTAGAGTTAGTGCCAAACTAGAAGGAATAGTTAAAGCCTAGCCTGGAGACTTTGGAAGATGTTGAAGCCATTTTGAGGATCTTAAGAAGACTAGCTTGAGTTTAAATACCTTGTTTTGTATATGGATCTTGTGTATAAAATGTATATTGTGCATGTGATGAAATAGGGATTCATGCTTCTATAGATATATATTTTGAATATGGTTTAGTTTCCACTATATGTTTTCTGAATTTGTACATGTTCTAGATGATATTCCTTATTCTGAATTGTTAGTATAGTGGATAGGATTGATAAATTGAAGTCATGAGAGAAGACTTGGCGTCTGATAATCTTGTGCTGTGAATTAGATGTTTGTGGACGGATATTGTTTTGTATATTTGCAGGTTATGCAGGTTTTATATTTTAATTTAGCCCAATTTTAGGGAAACTCTGTTCGTTTTTTCTTAGAATTTTAGGTCATTATTTGGGATTTGGTTTATGTATCTAAAATGACGAAATTATCTAAGGACAAAAAAAAATTTGTTTCGTTACACATTTTCTTCTCGAACATCTTGTTCATGAGGCTTTGGTAAGTCACGCCTGCGTTCTCTAGACGAAAAGGCATGACCTTATAGCAGTAGGTGTCTTGATCGGTTATGAATGATGTGTGCTCCTCGTCCTTTGGGCTCATCCTAATCTGGTTGTAGCCTGAGTATGCATCCACGAAACTTAGCAGCTCATGACTAGAAGTCAAGTCTACCAGTAAGTCAATATTGGGCAAAGGGAATGACGTCGATGAAGTCGACACACATTCACCATTTCCCATTGCTTTTCTTGACCAGGATGACGTTGGAGAGCCAATACGGGTGCTAGACTTTCCTAATAAAACCGACGTCTAGCAGCTTCTTTACTTATTCTCGGATGGCTAGGAGCTTCTCAACGGAGTGATTCCTATGCTTATGCCTGACGGGTTTATGGTCGGGATCGAGACCCAACTTGTGGATTATTATTTCGGTCGAAATCCTAGGCATGTTAGTGGGCGTCCACACGAAGATATCCGTGTTCAACCTTAAGAAGGCTATCAACTCGTCATGCAGGGATCCAACGAGCGAGCCCCCTATCTGTACACACCTCTCTGGATCCTCCAGATTTAGTGGTACGAGTTCAGTGGCTTCGCCGGACTATGCTGGCTATAAGGTCGCTTCGTCTCAATAGTCCAACTCTCCCACATGCCTTCCGTCGCCTTATGAGGCTACCTGCAATACGTAGCATGTTTGTCTAGTCACTTGATCACCCATCACTTTACCAAACCGCATGCTATTGGAAATCTCGTTTTTAAGTGTGGTATTAAGGTGATGGCTCCAAATGCTGCTAAACATGGCGCCAAGGTCGAGCGTCGCTCGAGCGCATCGAGCTCGCCATTCTGTATTTTGTGCCCTTGTGGTGCCTCGAGCGATCCTCAAATGAGAGGTTCTATTTTTTGCACCTCGATGGAGCTCAGGCGCCACTTGGGTGCTGGTCGGGCGCACATCAAGCACACCTAGAGCCCGCAGCGAACCTAATTCAAATTTTCGCCATCTGATACCCATTTTGACCATTCCAACCCAATTTTTCACATCCTTTAACCTTAATTTTGATTATAAAACCTTAATAAGCCATGATTATCATAATTTAAAGCTCGAAATCTTATTTACAAATAAACATTTCTTGGTTTACAACTTCAGTTCCCGATTTGCCGATTCCAGGTCTTCGGACTTTTCAATCTAATTTCTCCCAAACCCCTTGATCTTAATTCACATATTTTAACTTAATTACTCATCTTTTATTATATTTTGAGAACTGGTACCCTTAAGGAGCCCAACTTCCACTTAATTATCATGTTTTAGGACTCGGGTCATTATACCCTCCCCCACTTATAGAAATTTCGTCCTCGAAATTTGACGAACCTTGAAATCACTGAATCAAAGATAATGTCCCAAACGCTTCCAAACCATCTCCTCGGTTAAACTAAAATCCCAATAACCTTAGGCATTCAAACTGTTCTGATTCTTATTACCTAATCGTTCTATCCAATACCTAGACCAAAACCTCAATAAGAGACAAATTCTTAGTCTCTCGGCAACAATCCTTCATAGTCACATATTTACTTCCACAATTAGTGATACAATTGAGGCTTCGTATTGACTTACAAGGTCTGAAGGCAAACGTAAACTATTAATTGCCTCTCTAACTTGACTTAAAATCCCAATTGGTTTAGAATCCCTACATCAATTGACGCTAAGCCTTGAAAGTGAGCATTCTTTCTGAACCTCAAATTTGGCCATGAAATACACGGGTTCACCACATCTTCACTGCGCAACTCTGATTAATCATCTAACTACGAATCGTCCAGTTAAAACTCACCGCTATATCAAATCTAACTTAACACCAAAAATTCTCTGATTGAGTTTCGGTTATGATTTCAGCACAAACCTCCAACCACAGACAAATTTCAAGATCAAATTACTTTACAACCTTATTATTTCATTGGTATGACATTAAACCAATATTTACATAAAATGCATAATCCATACGGATCACATAGATTACACGGCGATCACAATTAGAACAACTCCCAAGGTATCCATACCATGCAAATAAAGCCCACAATCCTCAAATCATAGCCAGATGAAAACTACAACTGTAACAATCTCCCAAGAATTCGATATGCCCTTAGGCCATCACCCAAAATCGTAAAACCGAAATATTTAGCAGCCTCAGGATCTCGTTGGCATACCGATGGGCCAACTAATTCAATCCAAACACGTTCTGCATAATTATAATAAGTGAACCATCCTAATCATTCTGAAACAAAACCATAGGGACTTCTCATTTCAAAATTACATGGCTCTAATACTTCAAATACGTTGATTATAATAAGTAAACTGTCCTAATCATCCTGAAACAAAACCATAGGGACTTCTCATTTTAAAATTTTATGACTCTAATACTTCGAATACATTGATTATAATAACTGAACCATCCTAAGCATCCTGAAACAAAACCATAGGGACTTCTCATTTTAGAATTTCATAGATCTAATACTTCATATAGGTTTTTATCTCCCAATTTAAAGAAATGACCTCCTATTGCCCAAGAATTTGATCCTACCCCCAATTTTCCTTTCACATCTCCTACAAAACACTCAAAGCACATTGAGTCTAAGGACTCCTAAGGTCAATTATCAGTATTAAGGCCCATTTCCTTAAAGATACTAAGGTTTATCTCAGCAATTCTTAAATGGGTCCATCCATTCTCAATATCATAAGATTATATCTTTCCTTATGACACAACTATTCTAACCCTTGAAATTATCAGGTATTAGCTACCTCCATGGTAACATCCATAAGTTCCCAAAGCGGAGACTCCAACTATTAGTTTTGACCTATGGGTGGAGTAATTCTAACTATGAAACTCTCCCCACTTATATCGGGGTAGTCACCTATTACGACATCGGGATAGCAAAATCCTAACTTCGTCAAAAATATTACATGCTATGCTAACTTACCAGACCCATCAAGGGCATCCCAAATGATATGGAAGTCAATTGACCATTTTTACTCCTCGAAACTACCTTTTACATCTCATCATAATAATTGTAGATCTTTTTTAAACTAAATGACTCACAGACACTACAATCCTTGACGAACACTTATTGGATCATTTAATAAATTCTGTTAAACCCAAGACGGCCAGACGTTTCCATTACTCAAATTGGCTTTCCCAATCGACCACTGCTTAAGATCCTACAGATTCAAAATTGTATTATCAAAATGCTATACACTCAACGGGGCATTCTCTCAATCCAACATCATGTCCCTTAGCCAAATCAAGCACACGAGTAACAATTATTTGGGATTTAGTTTATGTATCTAAAATGACGGAATTATCTAAGGACAAAAAAAAATTCATTCCGTTACACATTTTCTTCTCGAACATCTTGTTCATGAGGCTTTGGTAAGTCACGCCTGCGTTCTCTCGACGAAAAGGCATGACCTTATCGCACTAGGTGTCTTGATCGGTTATGAACGATGTGTGCTTCTCGTCCTCTGGGCTCATCCTAATCTGGTTGTAGCCTGAGTATGCATCCATGAAACATAGCAGCTCGTGACCAGAATTCAAGTCTACCAGTAAGTCAATCTTGGGCAAAGGGAAGCTATCTTTTGGGCAGGCCTTGTTGACGTCGATGAAGTCGACGCACATCCGCCATTTTTCATTGCTTTTATTGACCAGGATGACGTTGGAGAGCTAATCCGGGTACTAGACTTCCCTGATAAAACCGATGTCTAGCAGCTTCTTTACTTCTTCCCGGATGGCTAGGAGCTTCTCAGCGGAGTGATTCCTACGCTTATGCCTGATGGGTTTACTGTCGGGATCGAGACCCGACTTTTGGATTATTATTTCGGTTGAAATCCTAGGCATGTCAGTGGGCATCCACATGAAGATATCCGTGTTCTGCCTTAAGAAGGCTATCAACTCGTCATGCAGGGATCCGACGAGCGAGCCCCCTATCTGTACACACCTCTCTGGGTCCTCCAGATTAAGCGGTACGAGGTTGGTGGCTTCGCCGGACTACGCTTGCTATAAGGTCGCTTCGTCTCAATGGTCCAACTCTCCTACATGCCTTCCGCTGGCGCTTGAGGCTACCTGCAATATGTAGCATGTCCGTCCAGTGATTTGGTCACCCATCACTTTACCAACACCGCATGTTATTGGAAATCTCATTTTTAATTGTGGTATTAAGGTGATGGCTCCAAACGCTACTAAACATGATGCCAAGGTCGAGTGTCGCTCGACTGCTCATTGGGCGCCAAGGCATCACAAAGGGCCTCACTCGAGCGCTCTTCAGGTGAGCATCGAGCGCGCCATTTTGTATTTTGTGCCCTGGTGGTGCCTCGAGAGATCCTCGAGTGAGAGGTTCTGTTTTTTGCACCTCGGTGGAGCTTGAGCACCACTTGGGTGCTGGTTGGGCACACATCAAGCACACCTCGAGCCTACAGCGAACCTACTTCACATTTTTGCCATCCGAGACCCATTTTGGCCCTTCTAACCCAATTTTTCATATCCTGTGACCTTAATTTTGATTATATAACCTTAATAAGCCATGATTATCAGAATTTAAATCTCGGAATCTTATTTAGAAATGAACATTTCTTGGTTTAGAACTTCAGTTCCCGATTTGCCAATTCCGGGTCTTCGGGCTTTTCAATCCAATTCCTCCCAAACCCCTTCACCTTAATTCACCTATTTCAACTTAATTACTCATATTTTATTATATTTTGAGAACTGGTACCCTTAAGGAGCCCAACTTCCTCTTAATTATTATGTTTTAGGACTCGGGTCATTATACCCTCCCCCACTTAGAGAAATTTCATCCTCGAAATTTGATGAACCTGGAAATCACTGAATCAAAGATAATGTCCCAAACACTTCCAAACCATCTCGTTGGTTAAACTAAAATCCCAATAACCTTAGGCATTCAAACTGTTCTAATTCTTATTACCTAATCGTTCTATCCAATACCTAGACCAAAACCTCAATAAGAGACAAATTCTTAGTCTCTCGGCAACAATCCTTCATAGTCACATATTTACTTCCACAATTAGTGATACAATTGAGGCTTCATATTGACTTGCATGGTTTGAAGGCAAACCTAAATTATTAACTGCCTCTCTAACTTGGCTTAAAACCCCAATTGATTGAGAATCCTTAAATCAATTGACGCTAAGCCTCGAAAGTAAACATTCTTTTCGAACCTCAAATTTGGCCTTGAAATACACGGGCTCACCACATCTTCACAGCGCAACTCTGATTAATCATCTAACTACGAATCGTCCGGTTGAAACTCACCACTATATGAAATCTAACTTAACACCCAAAATTCTCTGATTGAATTTCGGTTATGATTTCAGCACAAACCTCCAACCACAGACAAATTTCAAGATCGAAATACTTTACATCCTTATTATTTCATTGGTATGTCATTAAACCAATATTTTCTTAAAATGCATAATCCATACGGATTAGTTAGATTACACGGCGATCACAATTAGAACAACTCCCAAGGTATCCATACCTTGCAAATAAAGCCCACAATCCTCAAATCATAGCCAGATTAAAACTATAATTGTAACAATCTCCCAAGAATTCGATATGCCCTTAGGCCATCACCCAAAACCTTAAAACCCAAATATTTAGCAGCCTTAGGATCTCGTTGGCATACCGATAGGCCAACTAATTCAATCCAAACACGTTCTCTATAATTATAATAAGTGAACCGTCCTAATCATCCTGAAACAAAACCATAGGGACTTCTCAGTTCAAAATTACATGGCTCTAATACTTCAAATACGTTGATTACAATAAGTAAACTGTCCTAATCATCCTGAAACAAAACCATAGGGACTTCTCATTTTAATATTTCATGACTCTAATACTTCGAATACATTGATTATAATAAGTGAACCATCCTAAGCATCCTGAAACAAAACCATAGGGACTTCTCATTTTAAAATTTCATAGATCTAATACTTCAAATACGTTTTTATCTCCCAATTTAAAAAAATGACCTCCTATTGCCCAAGAATTTGATCCTACCCCCAATTTTCCTATCACATCTCTTACAAAACACTCAAAGCACATTGAGTCTAAGGACTCCTAATGTCGATTATCAGTATTAAGGCCCATTTCCTTAAAGGTGCTAAGGTTTATCTCAGCAATTCTTTAATGGGTCCATCCATTCTCAATATCATAAATTAAATTTTTCCTTATGACACAACTATTCTAGCCCTTGAAATTTTTAGGTATTAGCTACCTCCAAGGTAACACCCATAAGTTCCCAAAGCAGAGACTCCAACCATTAGTTTTGACCTACGGGTGGAGTAATTCTAACTATGAAACTCTCCCCCACTTATATTGGGGTAGTCACCTATCACGACATTGGGATAGCGAAATCCTAACTTCCTCAAAAACATTACATGCTATGCTAACTTACCAGACCCATCAAGGGCATCCCAAATGATATGGAAGTCAATTGACCATTTTTACTCCTTGAAACTACCTTTTGTATCTCATCATAATGATTGTAGATCTTTTTTAAGCTAAACGACTCACAGACACTACAATCCTTAACGAACACTTGTTAGATCATTTAATAAATTCTGTTAAACCCAAGACGGCCAGATGTTTCCATTACTCAAATTGGCCTTCCCAATCGACCACTGCTTAAGATCCTACAGATTCAAAATTGTATTATCAAAATGCTATACACTCAACGGGGCATTCTCTCAATCCAACATCATTTCCCTTGGCCAAATCAAGCACTCAAGTAACAATTATTTGGGATTTAGTTTATGTATCTAAAATGACGGAATTGTCTAAGGGCAAAAAAAAAAAATTCGTTCCATTACACATTTTCTTCTCGAACATCTTGTCCACGAGGCTTTGGTAAGTCATGCCTGCGTTCTCTACACGAAAAGGCATGATCTCATAGCAGTAGGTGTTTTGATCGGTTATGAACGATATGTGCTCCTCATCCTCTGGGCTCATCCTAATCTAGTTGTAGCCTGAGTATGCATCCATGAAACTTAGCAGCTCGTGACCAGAAGTCAAGTCTACCAGTAAGTCAATCTTGGGCAAAGGGAAGCTATCCTTTGGGTAGGTCTTGTTGATGTCGATGAAGTTGACGCACATCCGCCATTTCCCATTGCTTTTCTTGACCAGGATGACGTCGGAGAGCCAATCCGGGTACTAGACTTCCCTGATAAAACCGACGTCTAGCAGCTTCTTTACTTCTTCCCGGACGGCTAGGAGCTTTTCAACGGAGTGATTCCTACGCTTATGCCTGACGAATTTATGGTCGGGATCGAGACCCAACTTGTGGATGATTATTTTGGTCGAAATCCTAGGCATGTCAGTGGGTGTCCACACGAAGATATCCGTGTTCTGCCTTAAGAAGGCTATCAACTCGTCATGCAGTTGTCCGGCGAGCGAGCCCCCTATCTGTACACACCTCTCTGGGTCCTCCAGATTTAGTGGTATGAGGTCGGTGGCTTCGCCGGACTACGCTTGCTATAAGGTCACTTCGTCTCAATGGTCGAACTCTCCTACATGCCTTCCGCTACCGCTTGAGGCTACCTGCAATATGTAGCATGTCCGTCCAGTCACTTGGTCACCAATCACTTTACCAATTCCGCATGCTATTGGAAATCTCATTTTTAAGTGTGGTATTAAGGTTATGGCTCCAAATGCTACTAAACATGGCGCCAAGGTCGAGCGTCGCTCGTGCGCTCATCGGGAGCCAAGGCATCACAAAGGGCCTCACTCGAGCGCTCTTCAGGTGAGCATCGAGTGTGCCATTCTGTATTTTGTGCCCAGGTTGTGCCTCGAGCGATCCTCGAGTGAGAGGTTCTATTTTTTGCACCTCGGTGGAGCTCAAGCGCCACTTGGGTGCTGGTTGGGCGCACATCAAGCACACCTCGAGCCCGCAGCGAACCTACTTCACATTTTCACCATCCGAGACCCATTTTGACCCTTCCAACCCAATTTTTCACATCCTTTGACCTTAATTTTGATTATATAACCTTAATAAGTCATGATTATCATAATTTAAAGCTCGAAATCATATTTACAAATTAACATTTTTTGGTTTACAACTTTAGTTCCCGATTTGCTGATTCCAATTCTTCGGGCTTTTCAATCCAATTCCTCCCAAACCCGTTGACCATAATTTACCTATTTTAATTAATTACTCATTTTTCATTATATTTTGAGAACTGGTACCCTTAAGGAGCCCAACTTCCTCTTAATTATCATGTTTTAGGATTCGGGTCATTATACCCTCTCTTACTTATAGAAATTTCGTCCTCGAAATTTGACGAACCTTGAAATCACTGAATCAAAGATAATGTCCCAAATGCTTCCAAACCATCTCCTTGGTTAAACTAAAATCCCAATAACCTTAGGCATTCAAACTGTTCTAATTCTTATTACCTAATCATTCTATCCAATACCTAGACCAAAACCTTAATAAGGGACGAATTCTCAGTCTCTCGGCAACAATCCTTCATAGTCACATATTTACTTCCACAATTAGTGATACAATTGAGGCTTCGTATTGACTTGCAAGGTTTGAAGGCAAACCAAAATTATTAACTGGCTCTCTACCTTGACTTAAAACCCCAATTGGTTGAGAATCCTTACTTCAATTGACGCTAAGCCTCGAAAGTCAGCATTCTTTTCGAACCTCAAATTTGGCCTTGAAATACACGGGTTCACCACATCTTCACTGCGCAACTCTGATTAATCATCTAACTATGAATCGTCCGGTTAAAACTCACCACTATATCTAATCGAACTTAACACCCAAACTTCTCTGATTGAATTTCGTTTATGATTTCAGCACAAACCTCCAACCACAGACAAATTTCAAGATCGAAATACTTTACATCCTTATTATTTCATTGGTATGTCATTAAACCAATATTTTCTTGAAATGCATAATCCATACGGATCCGTTAGATTACTTGGTGATCACAATTAGAACAACTCCCAAGGTATCTATACCTTGCAAATAAAGCCCACAATCCTCAAATCATAGCCAGATTAAAACTACAACTGTAACAATCTCCCAAGAATTCGATATGCCCTTAGGCCATCACCCAAAACCTTAAAACCCAAATATTTAGCAGCCTCAGGATCTCGTTGGCATGCCGATGGGCCAACTAATTCAATCCAAACACGTTCTCCATAATTATAATAAGTGAACCGTCCTAATCATCCTGAAATAACACCATAGGGACTTCTCAGTTCAAAATTACATGGCTCTAATACTTCAAATACGTTGATTATAATAAGTAAACTGTCCTAAGCATCCTGAAACAAAACCATAGGGACTTTTCATTTTAATATTTCATGACTCTAATACTTCGAATACATTGATTATAATAAGTGAACCATCCTAAGCATCCTGAAACAAAACCATAGGGACTTCTCATTCTAAAATTTCACAGATCTAATACTTCAAATACGTTTTATCTCCCAATTCAAAAAAACAACCTCCTATTGCCCAAGAATTTGATCCTACCCCCAATTTTCCTTTCACATCTCCTACAAAACACTCAAAGCACATTGAGTCTAAGGACTCTAAAGGTCAATTATCAGTATTAAGGCCCATTTCCTTAAAGATACTAAGGTTTATCTCAGCAATTCTTAAATGGGTCCATCCATTCTCAATATCATAAGATTATATCTTTCCTTATGACACAACTATTCTAACACTTGAAATTATCAGGTATTAGCTACCTCCATGGTAACACCCATAAGTTCCCAAAGCGGAGACTCCAACTATTAGTTTTGACCTACGGGTGGAGTAATTCTAACTATGAAACTCTCCCCCACTTATATCGGGGTAGTCACCTATCACGACATCGGGATAGCAAAATCCTAACTTCCTCAAAAATATTACATGCTATCCTAACTTACCAGACCCATCAAGGGCATCCCAAATGATATGGAAGTCAATTGACCATTTTTACTCCTCGAAACTACCTTTTGTATCTCATCATAACGATTGTAGATCTTTTTTAAGCTAAACGACTCACAGACATTACAATCCTTAACGTACACTTGTTGGATCATTTAATAAATTTAGTTAAACCCAAGACGGCCAGACGTTTCCATTACTCAAATTGGCCTTCCCAATCGACCACTGCTTAAGATCCTACATACTCAAAATTGTATTATCAAAATGCTATACACTCAACGGAGCATTCTCTCAATCAAACATCATGTCTCTTTGCCAAATGAAGCACACGAGTAACAATTGTTCTCAACTCAAGGTATAATCCCCGACGGAGTACATACGCCTCATGCTCCTTTGGATTCATTAATAGAGTCATTCCAACTTGGCCCATGTGATGGAATGGGTTATTTTTCCCTTGTAACCTACGTCAATAAACATACCAAACTAATGCCCATAATTAAGTAACATGAAATTCTGTAGAAATTTTGGCAGAGTTTCCTCTATAATGGGGCTAAAACTAAAAATACAACCTGTTAATTTGAACCTATACAAATATATAAATATCAACACTTCTCAAATTACTCCACAATATATTTACAACACAGGATCCACAGTGCCAAAACATCTATGACTCCAACACAGCACTCCTAACTACCGTATTGGATCTAAGAGAGATGCTATCTAGGCCTAAATAAAATCCAAAACATCTAATATTAATGCGGAAGCAGAACTAGATTCAGAAACCTATGGAAGGATAACAATAAACTATAATAATAACTTGCTACGATTTTAATACATAACAATACTCTACTCAACTATGTATATATCTATACATTAAATATAACCAAAATTCTATGTCTCCCAAAAGCAGCAATCCTCCTTAAGCAATTCTTCTTCTTGCTCTAACTAATCTGGTATCAACTTGTGGCTCACATCTAGAAGGAAGAAGAAGCAAAAGTGAGCTAACAGCTCAACAAGTATATAATAAACAAAGCAGTAAACAACAAGTCAGAAGAAAACATATGAACAAGAACAGGATGCATAAACAGAACTTGGTTAGATGCACTTGGAATGCAATTTGCTTCTTTCTTTTGTTCTTATTAATTATTCATCTTTGCAGACCAAGACTAATAGACTTTATCAGTCAAAGGAGTAAATAATCGATGATAGATTGTGTTTTCACCACACAATCAAAGGCCAGTAACAATAACAGTAGTAGTAATGGCCGAAGGCAACGGTAACAGTGACATCCCTAAGTACCACCGTTGTGACGAAACAGATTTTTTTCCTCAATTAATTTCCGTCATTCATAATAGGAACGAAAGCCCAAATCTCACTTAAGGTTCTAAAAAAAAATGGGTAGAGTTTCCCCTAAGATTGGGTTAAACAGAAATACAAACCTGTACAAAGCCTACATAACAAACTAGTACATGTACACAACCATCTATTTATACCATAATTTTTCTACAACACGCATTGAAAGGACCACAGATGCCATCCATGGCATTAATTCAATAATCTTATCTACTATATCAGAATTTAGACGAGCGATACCAATTAAGACCTATACAGAAACTAGAAAATATATAGCAGAAGTAAAACTATAAACTTGCGAAAGCACAATTCCCTATTTCATCACATACACTATATACATTCTGTAAATAAAAATCCATATATCAAAATCAGGTCTTTTCATCCAACTGTTTCTTCAAGATAACTTCAAAATACTTCAAATCTTCAGAAGTCTTTAGATTAAGCTCTAAATCACTCTATCTCGTCAGGCATTAACTCTACAGTCTCATCTAGAGGGAAAAAATTAGTAAAATAGTGAGTCGAGACCCAGCAAAGTTCATGTAGGCATGCAATAAAACTTTTTTGCAGAACAGAATGTAGTAAAATGGATACAGATGCATATTGAAGGATAAATGCTATAAAGCAGTGATTTACAGAAATTATATCAGAACATAATACAGAAGATTACAAAACTATCGAGAAACAGAAACACTCAAGTTTTGAAAAGTAGAAGTCAGTATAATCATACTTTGTTAAGACTAAATTGATAAGACAAGCTTCAGAAAGCAGAAATTGATTTAAATTCTATAGATTATAAAAAATCCCTTTCCTATCAGTAAAGGACCCAACTAGTAGACCTTACTAGTGGAGGGGATGAATAATCGAGGATAGATTTTGTTTGCACACAATCAAAGCAAGTAACAGTCATCTCGTCTCATGGGACATCCCTTCTTATGGGATTTAGTACAGTATGCTGGCCAGTAACAGTAAAATACCCTCTAGATTAACATCCTAAGGAAGGACAACCACGTATAACTCTATGGATAGAGTTATCCTCGATTACCACCATGACGTTCTAAGGCATGTCGAAGAATCTAACCTGACTATATATCAGTCATGAGTCCTAACTAACAGTACCAAAAATATTTTTTCTTCTTATTTCATAACTCTAAACCCTTTTTAGTTTCAACAATCAGTCAGAGTTTCACAATAACTCTTTAATCAGTTTCAGAATATATAGTAGTAATCTAAAACTCTTCAGTGTCGCTTCAGAATATACATAAATAATTAGAAACCCTTCAGATTTGTTTCAGAATATACAATAATGGTCTAAAACCCTTCAATTTTGCTTCAAAAGTCCACAATAATTTATCAGTATAAGTTCGTGTAAAATTTTTAGAAATAGATTACACTTAGAGTTTTGTTTCAGTACATATTAACTTTTATATAACAGAGATTTTGAACAAAAATAGTTAAATCCCTTCAATTTCGTGCTTAAGGTTTTGTCAAAATTTTTGAAGGATAAATGAACACTAAACACATGCATTTTCATGAAATTGAAGCTAGATATTGCAGTATATACATAAAAATATGAAATCTGTCCGAATAATTTGCCGAAACAGGCTTTATTTATACAGAACATGGTGAAACATGCTTTTAGAGTATAAATACCATTTTTGAGATACAGAAAAGCTGTAAAAATAGAAAATAGTATCCGAGGTACATTTGCCTGAGCTCAGTTTACAGTTACCGTGACTCTAATTGGGACTGGACGGAAGTTTTTCCCCCTTTTCTTCTTTTCCCTCTCCTTCCCTTTCTCCTCTCCTTCATTGCTATCGAGAGCTTGCTTAAAATAAAACCCCCAAACCCCAAAATCACCCTTAAAATGCAAAGGAAAAGAGATCATGTGGGCTATCCCGTGACCGGCGTTCAAGTGGTGCTTAAGTGCCAAGTAGGCACCCCGTGTAATTTGGTGGGCGTGCTTCGAGCGTCCGGTTCTGCTAAATCTACTCGGGTGGCACCTCAAGCTCCACTCAAGCGAGGCATTCTATTAATTGGTCCCCGGTGGTGCCTCAGGCACCACTAGGGCGTCAATGCCCTAGGGGCTCATTTTGCCTCTAAACCGAATTCCTCCCACATTTTTCCTTAATCCATTTACCTTAAACACATTTATATCAATTTAATAACTAGGAATTATCATGTTTTTGGGATTAGGACCTCACAACCGTAATGTCCTAAGGCGTGTCCATAGTATAACCCGCTACAACTTGTGGCTAGGATAAGTCCTTGAGTTTCCACTGTCACACTAGTGACATGCCTCGGGACATTACTCATCAATTCAGATCCTAATTTTATGATTACTTTACTTATTCATTTGAGGAAAGGTTCTACCAGATTTCATTTACAAACATAACTTATTTCTCAAATATCTCCATCTTGGAGATCAGATCCAACAGAATCCCAACGTGGAATCCCCCTCCATTCATTCGTATTCTTACTATCTTGCTTGTAGATTTAAGTCTTTGCATAGCTTAACTTCATGTATGTATGAATAACTGATTTAGAGTTCTCATCAGAAGAAGTAGAATGAATTAATCAGATTCAGAATTCTTACCAGAAGAAGCAGATTAACTTGAGAGGCTTCCAAATACAAATTTCTTTGTAATTGAGCATGTCGAAGCTTTTAGATTGAACAATTAAACTTACACAAATACATTTTGCTTAATTAGTATATAATCATGGAAGAATTATACAAAATATTGTCCGAAATTCTTGAGTGAACAATACCCGTGAACAATGCACAGGAACAGTGCACGTAAATAATGTGCATATGCACAAATTTGTTAATTATTAGAATTTCGGATATCCAACGGGTAATTTATCGAACCCAAGGTATGGGTAACTATAACCCCAAGTCAATTTATGCATTAAATCCCAAATCAAAGCTCAAACAGTGTTCGGGTATGGGTTAAGGGCTTCACGAATGAAATTTCACCAAATTACACAAATTCGAATACTCAATCAATAAATTAACTTACCCAAGTCATACATAATCATATTCTAGTCCCAAATAAATCAAAAGCCCCAAACATTTGTAGGTAAAATGGGTACGGGCGCGGGTGAACAGTACCCGCATGGGAGCTAGGATTTTTGAATCACAAAATACTACTCTAAACTTAATATTTGGACATGAAATTGATATATTATCATGATTAAGTTATAGACAATATAATATATAAATTTATTCGGGTATCAGAACGAGGATACCTGAAGAAAACAGAATAAAAGTGTATGAAAATGAAAAAGGAGAGTATAAGTGTGCTTGCCTCAACCTAATCTATAACTTTTTCAACTAGCTCAAAGTCAGAATCGGACTCAAAGGCCTCCATTTCTCCCTCTTCTCCTTCGGGCAGTTCTCCTCCTTCGCCAGCTTCCTACGACTATTGCCATTGCACCACGCCGCCGTGAGCCGACCACTTTCACCCACGGCCATTGCCGGCTTGTGCGCCGGCGGAGCGGTCCCGTTCTCCTCCTCTCTCTCTCTCTCTTTCTTCCTCCACCAAA
>JAODPA010087009.1:0-24649 GCA_025585075.1 Nepenthes mirabilis
GGGTCCAGGGCAATCCTCGTTCTTCCACAGTAGTTTTCTAAAGCGTACCACAGACATCACTCGCTCACACAAGCGGCCGGAATACGTGGCCAAGTATCACTCGGGTTCCCACCACGATGGACATGGTACACTAAAGAATACTACCCATATGATTCGGGGTCCTAGTTTCAGGGTTAGGTTCGACACTTGGAGAGGAAAATCCACATTTGCCACACAATCATATCTTGGAAAAGCTCATTCCCATCATAATCATCTCCAACCGGGAGATTACATCATCTCAAGCACAATGTGGACTGCCTTCTATTCACGTCACGGTTCTCCATATCCAATGGAATTCAATTCCTTATTCATAATCGGTGGGACTCAATTCCCTTAATCCACAACAAATCACTCCAAGTTCACAACAGAGATTAGATTTCATACCTCAAATGATCACAAGTCACTTTGGAACCTCCGAGACTCATTCCTCTGCCTCCAGCACACGGATTCACATTCGGGGTTACATTTACGTTTAAACATTTAAACGTTATATCAATAACAATTATGGAAGCATAACACTTATATTTCTCATTTCATTTTCGATGAATGATAACAGATTTCCTTTTGGAACGTCCGGACGCCGCACACGGTTCAATACTTGGAAATCGGACGTCCGGTGGATTCGTACGTACTCTTTGTACACGATACTTCACATTTGGGTTCGATTTAACTTATCATGAGAGTGGAAGTACACAACTTCCCATTTATTTTCGGATTATCCACAACGGGAAACTATCAAGGCTCCCGGATGCCACGAACGGGTCAAATCTTGCGAGATTCGGCATCCGGTCGATGTATACATACAATTGGGATACGGGGATTCATATTCTAGGGTCATTTCAACATTTCACGAAGGTGGAAACATGCAAAATCCACCTTTGGTCTCGGGTGAACAGTAACAGCAGCCATTTAATGGGCTCGGACGCCGCGAACCGGTCCAAATGCGCAAGATCGGACCCGCGGCCAACATATATACCTCATTGGGACGTGGGGATTCCAATTTTGGGGTCAATTTCATGATACAAGGCCGGGAAATGGGAAACCCCCAAAATCCCGTGGGTTAGGGTTTTGATGAAACCCACCTGGGCGAATCGGACACGATTCGGACAACTAACTACATTTTCTTGGACCTCAAGGCATGGGTTTCGAGATCCTAACGTTCCCCGTGGGTATCAACACAAAATACCCAATGAAAATACACAAAATATCGAAAGAGAACGAGAAGTGGGTATGAGAACACTTGCCTCGACGCGTGTTTTCACCTTTATACCTGGCTTTCGGGCGGAATCGGACTCCCGGGCTCGATCTCCTTCCTTCTCTCTCTAGTCGCGCCCCTCTCTCTGTCTAAAACCCTCGGCCGATTGCGAAATGAGGGAGAAGAGAAGCTCGACGCGAATATATACTGCGCCTGCCGCTCGAGCAGACGGCGAGCGGCCAGGCCACGGGCGGCCTCCGCTCGAGTGCCACTCGAGCGGCTGGCGAGCGGCCAGGCCACGGGTCGGTTCTGCTTTATCCGCTCGAGCCACGGCTCGAGCGCCCAGCAGGCGCAAGCCTGCTGGCAGGGCTTTAGCAGCCCGGACCCGAATAATTTTTCCAATTTTTCTTCCGATACCAAACCTTAATCATTCCATAGGATTAGTATTGATCATTAACATACTAATCACCTCATAATTGTCGGGTTCACAAATCCGGAACCTCACAGATGTGTGTTCCCCTAAAGAGGAAGGTGGTTTAGGTATTAAAAATTTGATTGCTTCTAATAAAGATTTGTTGAGTCGACATTTCTGGAGGATTATCTCTAAGGTCTCGGACTCCATTTGGGTTTCATGGTGTTACGACCATCGAATCAAAGACCGATACATCTGGAATATCAAAGTCTCGGATTCATCCCCTTGGAGCTGGAAAAAACTGATGAAGCTCCGCACTGCCCTTCACCCTAAGATTCGATACCATATTGGTAACGGTGTCGACACCTTTCTTTGGCATGATTTTTGGCATCCGCTCGGTCCTCTCTGTGATTGGTTTAATGAGAGAATCAGATGTATAACAGGGTTGCCTTTAGATGCAAAAGTCAAGGACATCATCATAACTGGTGTTTGGATGTGGCCTAACCCATTTGATATGGAGGTTGCTGGTATTATGGAAAGCATGCCCCCTATCCCCCTGATCCTTCCTGTCGTGATGTGGCACTTTGGACTGCCGATTGTAATGTTATCTAAATCTGCTTATGGGCTATTCCAAGAGCCCAAAGACGCGGTGGCGTGGTCTAGCCTTGTCTGGGGCCCAATGTACACTCCGGCTCATACCTTTATTCTCTGGCTGGCTATTCGTCATAGGCTTAGCACTCTGGATAGGGTTAGCAATTTTCTTCACATTCCAGCATCTTGTGTCCTCTGTTCCAACGGTAGGGAAAGTCATGACCACCTCTTCTTTGATTTCCCATTCTCCTCGACAGTCTGGCGTCTCATGCGCCAAAAGGCAGGCTTTAGCTGGCCTCACCCTGATTGGCATTCCAACATCTTGTGGGCTGCCAATCGCTGGAAGGGCAAAAACCTCAAAGCTCACTCCTTCCGCCTCACTCTTTTGGCCTAAGTCTATTTTATCTGGAAGGAGAGAAATCATCGTGTGTTTAAGAAAACAATGGCGCTTAATGAAACCGAGATGGCTTACCAGATCTCTGCTGCGGTCTGGGGAAAGCTAGAGATTTCTCACGTTGTCTGTGCGCATAGGGACAGATCGATGTTGATCAGATGGAGCATCCCACTATCAAACCTGAGATCGGACGTTGAGCTCTGACTGATTATTGGGTGGTCTGGAGCGATTGGTTCCCCACTGGTGTGTTTGATGGTTTGTGTGAAATGCTGGACGGGCAGGTTTCATTTCCCTTTGCCCGGCTTGCTTCCCTGCTGACTGGGCTGAGCCTTGGGGCTTTCTGCTCTCCGGATTCCCTGTTTTATCTACCAGATGGGTGGTTGGGCGCGTTGTTGCTTTGCAGCCGGCTTGAGAGGAAAAAAAAGTGGGATGTAGTGGCTAGCGTTGCCTTTCTGAGGGGGTTTGGGTTGTATGCCCTGTTTTCCGGTTTGTTGCTATCTCTATCATGTGTTGGCATGGCATTTATAAAAGAAATTGTGCTGGGATGGCGCGGGAGGGTTTTGCTTCTTTGGACTGACGTGGAGTGCGTAGTCTTCCTTTGGGTGTCTGGGCGGAATGCTCTTTCTGCTGTTTGTAGCTTGTGCTGACAATGTTGTTTGTCCTTTTGGGCTAGAGAGAGAAAAAAAAAGAGAAGCTCTTCTTCGTTGGGCTATTGTGGCTTGCGTAGCCGTCCTCAGGGTGTTAGGGGTGTTTGCCCGGTTTTATCGATTTGTAGTTTTGTGCTGTCTTTCGATGGTGTGGCACTAGTCCAAAAAATAAAATCTGGCTGGTTGCGGTGGGACTGGAATAGCTCTTGTACTGCTATTTGAACTAGCTTTGTCCTTCAGATACTGATCTACTGCTAGCCTTGCTATCCTGTATCACCGTGCTACTCTATAATGATGCCGTTGGTTGGGAGTATGGGTTACAAGGCTTGGGCAGATGCAGGAATGAAGTAGTGTAAATCCTCCTTGGTTTGAGTTGTTGCTAATCTGTGGTGCGATGTAAGATTACATATACATTGGGCGACAGTTTGAAGTGCCACCAATTGATTAGGCTGTTGCATAGCTGTTGGTTTAATTTCGTCCTGTAGTTTGGGCTCCTGGTTCTGCAGTAGGCTGTAGGAGAAGATTAATCTGCCATCTGATGCTGGCAGATGCTGTAACTTCCCAGTGTTTGGTTGCTCTGGTTGAATTTCTGATGTAGACGCTGCGTGGAGTGGAGATGAGACTGATTGATATGATGCAGGAGCTCCTTGCCCTTGCTGAATGTGGATCGGCTTGTGTTTGATGGAGATGACATGAAGTCTTGATCTAGAAGCTAGGGTCTTGTGAAGCTTATTACTAATAAGGCAAATGGAATTCGCTCTAGGGGAAGTGGAAGCTGAAACTTCTCTCTTTGCTGTGTTCTGCTGAATTTTCTAAGCTTCGATCGGTATGTGTGGCCAAATCCTGCCTCTGATGGTGAGCATGCCAAGCTGAATGATGCTGCTGCCGTGGGCCATATTTAGAAGCAACTAATGCTGGGCTGCTGTGTTTTGGTTGTGGTAATCCTCCAGCTCATGGAAGTATGAAGTTGTTTTAATTTTTGGCTGCTAATTTCAAGAGTGGGCGATTGAATTAGGGGGCTAATTTTTTAGCAGCTCATGTCTGATCTCATGAGCTTATTTGTTAGTTTTGTTTCATTGTTTGGATAGGTGATGGCTTGTCACCGTGTTAGATGATGAAAGGATAGCCACCTTTTTATTGTCTGTTTTTTCTTTTCTTGAGAACTCTTGTTTTTTTACTCGGATTTGTTCGGGGCATGCCCCGGTATATATGTTTTTTTTTCAAGTCGGCAAAACACTTGAGGGTAGAACATAGATTTTGTACTTTTATTTTTTAAATTCAAACTTAATTACTTACCAAAAAAAAGAAGTACTATCATTAAGTGAGTTTCATGCTCCTCATAGTTCTTTGAATATATTAGGATGTCATCAATAAAAACCACCATAAATTTATCCAGATGTGGCCTGAATACCCTATTTATCAGATCCATAAAAGTAGCATGGGCATTTGAAAGGCCAAAAGTTATAACAAGGAACTCATAGTAGCCATAACGCATCCGAAAAGCAGTCTTAGCCAAATCTTTGGGCTTGATCCTCAACTGATAATAACCGGATCTCAAATCGATCTTCGAAAATATCCAAGATCTTTGCAATTGATCAATTAGATCATCGATACGTGATAACGGATACTTATTCTTAATCGTGATTTTGTTCAACTCACGATAATCAACATATAGCCGTAAAGATCCGTCTTTCTTCTTCACAAACAACACTGGAGCTCCCTAAGGAGATACACTCTGTCTAATAAAACCCTTATCTAATAACCCCTACAATCGTAATTTTAGTTCTTTTAATTCCATTGGGGCCATACGACAAGAGGCTTTAGAAATCAGGCCAACTCCTAGAATAACCGTAATCTAAAACTCAATTTCCTGATGTGGAGATAATTTAGGCAACTGTTCCGAAAATACATCCTCAAAATCACAAGCAATAAGGATATCCTTAGCCGACACACTATGACTCCCAGTGGTACAGGCATATGCCAAGTACACTTTACACCAACGTTTCATCAAATACTTAGCATGCAAAGCAGAAATTAATACAGGCACCTCCTTATTCCTAATGCTTTGAAAGATAAAGGGTCCCATCTTAAGAATATCAAAACAAACCCTTTATAGAAAATAATTAATACTGGCGTGATATTTAGCCAGTCAATCCATTCCCAAAATTATATCAAAATTATCCATGTTCAATAACACTAAATTCACAATCAAATATTTTTCATTCACCTCAACCATATATCCAGGATACACAACATCAGTAATTACAGAAGTACTAGTGAGAGCTGACACAGACAATGTATAATCCAAAACACATGGGGTAGATACAATATAGCATGCAAATTGTGAAGAAATAAAAGAGTGGGTAGATCCCAAATCGAATAATATAGAAGCAGAAACTCCACAAATAGAGAGAGTACCTTTCACAACGTTCGGGGATGCCTCCGGTTCCTGAACAGCCACCACAAAGGCCTTAGCTGTGACAGTAGGTTTCTTTCTTTCTAACCTCGGAGGTAATTGACAGTCTTTCACCAAGTGGCTTTACTATCCACATCTAAAGCATGCTCCTGATACCTTGCGACATGCTTGCCTCGGATGCTTCATCCCACAGAGAGTACAATCAGTGGTTGATACTCGAGAGTCAGTCACTGATTGAGCTGGAATAACGCTCTTCCCTTTATCTACGGTACTTGCCTTCTTGGACAACCCTGAAGGTCCTACACTTAATCCAGTACTGATACGCACCCAGCCAGCAGTCCCCTTCGCAATGAATCTCTCTGTCTCTACCTCCTTCTCATAAATAATTGTCCTATCTAGAATATCGGCATAGGTTTGGAGCTTGTGGGTTGATAATTACTTCCCAATATCGTCTCGTAACTCTTATTGGAATTTCTTTGCTTTCCTCAATCCATCCTCCATGTAAAAGGGTGCAAAACAAAACAACTCAGTGAATTTTACGTCATATTCAGTCACAGTCATACTCCCCTATCTCAACCACATGAACTCTTACTCCTTCTAATCTTGGAGATTGGATGGAAAATATTTTTTCATGAAAGTATCCTCAAACATCTTCCATGTGATCTCATCATCAAGCATACCTAAAGCCCTCTTTTTCATGCTCTACCAGCTATTAACTTCACCTTCCAGCTTATATACTACGAAGGTAACTTTCTCCTGATCAGTACACCAAATCACAGTAAAAATCTTCTTCATTCTCTTTAGCCACGCATCCACTTCTGTCGGATTAGACTTTCCTAAAAATTCTGGTGCTTGCTACCGTATGAATCTATCATACGCCATCGGAGTATGGTTTATCAGAGCTAGCTCAAGTGTAGGGATCGGAGCTATATGTCTCTGTTCCACAGATTCCACCACATTATTCATTCAGTCCAATAGATCAACATAAGCAGCCTCTCTATCGTGGGGAGTACTAGCACCACCATGACTATTTCTTTGATTTCTCCTGCTGGCCATCTTAAATCCTATAACCAAAGATAAGCACAACATTATAAACCTCAAGAAATCAAGTTAAGGGAAGGGGTTATCAGTAGTTTAATGAAATTTAATCCTAGCCTAAGGATCAACTTCCTAAGGATCCTAGTTGCCTTAGCTGCCCTAATCTATTCCTACAAAAATTCAACTCTATACTTTTGCTTTTCGATCGATCAATTTCTAAGACATCTCATTTCTCTGATACCAATTATGACTGAACGGTTTTTTTTATCCTCAGAAATTTTCGTCATTATAGAAAATAGGAATCTAAGTCCAATTATCAACCTAAAGTTCTAAGAAAAAACAGACAGATTTTCTCCTAAAACTGGGCTAGACTGAAATACAAATATTGCTTATAACCTGTAAACATACAGAATAATATCATCATAATATCCATCAATAGGAATTTTCATCGCAGACACAGGATCATAGATGCCGTATAATTCCCTACGGCATACATTTTACATTTTCTATCCACTATATTAACAGTTTGAAATAGAAATACCATCTAGGACCTGTATAGGATCCAGAAAACATATAGCGCAAGCTAAATTATATACCTGCGAAAGCATAAATTCCTATTTTATCACATGCATCACAAACATTTCACATACTGAATCCATATACATAAAATCCATATATAAAATCTGTATATCAAAATCAGTTATTTACATCTAACTGTTTCTTTTCATGATCACCAAAATATTTCAGGTCTCCAAAGGTCTTCAGGCAAGACTTTAACTATTCTTTCTCATCCGAAACTAGCTCTATCGTCTCATCTAGAGGAAAAAATTGTAAACAATGATTTGAAGCCCAGTAAGATACCAAAACATGCAGAATATACTGTATTCATATAGAACATAAGTGCAAAAGATTACAGAGATGCCAGGAAATAGAAATATATACATAAATCATGAGAAAAGTGTAATTCAATAATAATTCAGGCTTCAAAAATCATAAATCAGTAAACATGAATTAGAAGTTAAAAACTGATACAAAATCTATAAATTATAGAAAATCTCCTTTTCTATTAGTAAAGGACCCAACTAGTAGACCCTATTTGTAGATGGGCAAATAATTGAGGATAGATTGTGTTCACTCCATACAATTCAAGGCCAGTAATAGGAATAGAAGATCCCTTCTCATGGGATCTATCCCCTCTCATAGGATTCAGGACAGAGGTGCCGGCCAGTGACAATAGCTACCCTCTAGGTTAACGCCCTGAGGAATGGCAGATCACATGTAACTCCATGGATAGAGTTATCCTCGATTGCCATCATAACGTTCTAAGGTATGTTGGAGAACCAAACCTGACTGTATATCAGTCTCAGGTCCTAATTAACAGGATCAGAAATATTTTTCTTCATATTTCTTAACCAAAAACTTATTAAGCTTCAGAAGTTAGTCAGAATTTTACAATAACTCTTCAGTTAGCTTCAGAATATACAGCAATAGTTTGTAGCCCTTCATATTTGCTTCAAAATATACAGTAATAGTTTGTAACCCTTCAGATTTGCTTTAGAATTCCTCAGAAATTTAACAGTATAAATCTGTGCAAAGTTTTCAGACATAAATCACATCCTGGACATTATCTTGTTTTTGGTAAGTAATCCTGGACATTATCACGTTACAGATTAAATTTTACATATCAGGAATTTTGGATTAAAACTGTTAAATCCCTTTATTTTCGTGCTTAGGGTTTCGCCAAAACTTCTGAACGATAAACGAATACCAAACACACATATTTTCATGAAATCAGAGGTATATTTAGTAGTATATACAAGTAAGTATGAAATCTGTCTGATTAATCAGGAGAAACATACATTATTTACAATAAACATGCAGAACCATGGATTTAAAGTATAAATATAATATCTGAGGTATTAAAACATTGTAAAAATGGTATATAACATTCGAAGTATACTTGTCTGAGTTCGATCTATAGTTATCCTCACTATCGTCGGAACTGGACGGAAGATTTTCCCTTTCCTTTTCACTTTACCCTCCTTCCTCCTCTCCCTCTCGTGCTGCTGTCAGGTTTTGCTGAAGAAAAACCCAACATTCCTTTAAAAATGAAGGAGAAAGGGGGTCACGTGCGCAACACACGACTGGCGCTTGAGTGTCGGCTTTCACAGATCCGTGCTCGAGCGCACTGTTCGTAGCTGGGACCGCACCCACCTTGCCTCAGGCACACCCTCAAGCACAACTTTTGTATTTTTGTGCTCGAGGAGCGCTCGAGCAATGATCGAGCGCCCTACTCCCCTTAGCCTATTTTTCCTCATTTTGCTTTGGTATCAAGTTTTTTCACTATACTTAAGCATTAGCATGATTTTCATTCACATAATCATTCCATAATTATCATATTCCGTGATCAGGATCTCACATTAGCATCTCCATAGGTGTCTCCTGTTACCAAAACGCTGTGTTTCTTTAAATATATTAGTAAGTGAGGCGCATCATTTTGGTCATATCCTTTCAATTTAACCTATGCACACCTTCTCTTCTATTTCACTTCTTGATTTTCTGCACTTCCTCCTCCAACCCAACTTTATACCTTATTGATTTTTGACTACCATGGCTCCTTAAACCGCCACAAAAGTGGTTGCTGACATTCCTTCTCGCCTTATTGTCGATGAGGTGTGAGAAGTCTATAAGAGGTACCGCATTCCGATCACCATTCGTTTTCAAGTTTCCTCTTTCTTTGAGAGGGCCAATTCCCAGAAGCATGGCTTTATTGCCATGTATGAGGTTCACTTGAAGGATGGTTTTCAGATCCCATTAGCTAGGGGGCTTTAAGAAATAATGGAAGCCTTGGGGATTCCTATCGCCTATTTTCATCCCAACACAGTGAGATACCTTATTTCTTTGTGCGTCTTTTTTGTCATAGAGATCTCCAGTTAGATACCCGAATCATTAAGATTGATTTTAGGTAACCGAGAAGGCGATCAGACTTCTTTCATTCCTAGGATGGGGTATAAAATAAGCGGGGGGATTCTGAACTTTATCAAGGGATAGAAGGATTGATAATTTTTTCAATGAGGTTCCTTCCGACTAAACCCACTCCAACAACTAAAAAGTTGCTAATTCTGTATATTTTGGTGTAGTTTTGGATAAGGAGTTTTTCATGTCCGGGCCACTAACTGATTTGATAGAGAATAATGTCGCTAAGCTACAAAGGGTGGGTAATTCTCTAACCTGGATGCCATTGGATGAGGTTAATTGGTAGGTCATTCTAGACAGAAAAGCCATTACCAACATGTCTCCTCACAAGCCAAAAAGAAAAGTGGGGTGCTTTTCATTGAGACCTCTCTAGAGGTAATGGCTAGGCAAGTAGGTGCCCCAGTCATCGGTTTGTCCCTCTCGTCGTCTAGTACAACCATTGATAGGATGGCTGACGAAGCTTATGATGAGATCATCTGGACAGATATTGGTGAACCATCTTGGAGGTCAAACCCTTTTTTTCTTATATGGTGGCCCAATGTTTGAAGTGGCATTAGTGTTTAACCCCAAGGGGTAAATTCCCCTAGTCGTTTCCATGGAAATAAGCAACCCTTTGCCTCAAGCCGTGTAGATTGTTGCTCCAATCATTGTTGAATATAGGGTTCTTGTGACGAACAGGCCATATTTTCCTCTCATATGACCTCCTTCAGAATCATACTAACGTCTCCATTATAAGTTCTACAACAAAAGCAATTGAATTGGGAGCATACAAAAAATTTTCTTTCTCTTTTCTTTTCTCGCACATAGGATCGATGGCCAAACTTCTGAAGTTGGCCACCAAGGTCCTTGGTCAACCTTATCTTGACAGGCCAGAAAACTAGGTCGGTCGGTTACAACGTAAAATAAAAGACAAGTGAGATGCCACTAAGGACCAAAATTTCACAAACCATAAAATTTTATGGAAGCGTCTAAATACTTGTTTTATTTACATAGCAAGCCCATAATACAAAAATTCCAAAACATTTCAAAATACGTCAATTTTGCCCATGATTTGGCTATATTAATCCAGCATGATCAATCAGCCTAGCTAGCCTATCCAGCTATATTCCTTTTCATCTGTCATAAATTTTTGTTCCTCTAAAAGTCAGGAAATAACAAGGAGTGAGCAATACTCAGTAGTATACCATTAAGCTAAAACATACATAACTATAGATTTAAGACGAAATCAACGAAACCAGGTTAAAGTATCATGCATACAAAAATAACTGGTCGGAAGTAAATTCATGAAGACAAATTGCCAAATCAAAAATTAAGCCAAAAAAAAAAATCAAACTTTTCCCTTTAAAAAAAATAGGCTGCATTTTAGGCCTGCAGCTACTCTGCCATCATTATTAAAAAATGGCTACATTTTAAGCCTGTAGCTACTCGGCCACCAGGGTTCGAAGATGGCTATATTTTAGGCCTGCAGTTACTCGACCACCATAATAAGAAACAGCTATATTTTAAGCTTGCAGCTACTTGGCCATCAAAACTTCGTTCTTCAAATTATGAGCTTCTAGAAGTAATAAGCAAAAGTCTGGAGGTCTTTAAGGGTGTGAGAGTTTGCGGACCTTTAAAGGTGTGCTTATGTTAATAAATAACTGACTTCTTAAAGTTCTTTCTTAATTCAAATGATCGAAGTTCTTCAATGATGCATTTATAAATAATAACATGCAGAAGTCAATTACCTTATCATGCTTCACGTAGTATGAAAACAATATTATTTTATAGACTTTAAACATGAACTTGTCGAAGACGTATGGTACACTTGCTTGGAATCATATCTATGAATTTTCTTACTTAGATCTGGCGTAAAGTCCTTCATGCTTTTACCCAAAAATTGCCCCAACCTTCTATCCTAATTCTCATATTCAATATTTATTGGCATTAGGGTTGGTGGTAGTAAGTAGGGTAAGTTAACTACTTTGTACTTCTTTTCTTGCTCTCCCTTTCCATTCTAGAAGGTCAGCGAAGTGGGTGAAAGTAGGTTACCTACTCTGATTTAGCCAGTCAGACTCTAATCCAAAACCGGCCAACAAGTCAACCCGCTCAACTATCTTGGTCTGGTAAATTCTTTTATTCTAAACAATATTTATTTTAGCTTCTCCTGAAATTCTCTCTCTGGAGTTCCCTCCTGATAAGCGTCTTCGAAAATTGTTTCCAAAAATCATCTTTGAAAGAATCATATCAGGATATCCATCTCCAGAAAAATTGCCTCAAGATTGCTGTCTCTGGAATTCCTTGTCTCTAGAAACCTTCTCAATCGTCTCCGGAAGAATCGTCTCAATTGTCTCCGAAAACAGTCTCCGAAAACCTTCTCAATCGTCTCTAGAAACTAACTCAATCGTCTCCGAAAATCATCTTCGGAAATTTACTCAATCGTCTCTAGAAACGTACCCAAACATCTCTGGAAGTCGTCTCCGGATCATCTTCATGGTCTTCGAAAATTTGTCCACATGGTCTTCGGAAAGCATCTCGTGGTCTCCAGAATCATGGTCTATGGAAAGATTCTTGTTCTCCGAAAGGTTTGGCATTTGGGATTTATGGTCTCCAGAAGAATTCATCCAAGGGCTCTAGATATCCCCATGTTCTCCAAGGTCCCTGGAATTTTGCTTGCATCTTAGTCTCTAGAAATTTGGCTCATGGTCTCCGAAAATTTTGTTATTCAAGCCGGTCAAATAACCACTCATTCAAATTGGCCATCACCCTCTTATGAATACCAGGCCATTTCCTCAAAAGCAGCTGTGCACTCCTCAAAAGCAGCCCGACAAATTGCCTCACAAAAGCATCTTGGCAATTGCCTCCTCAAAAATTGCCCGGCAATTTGCTTCACAAAAGTAGCCCGGCAATTGCCTCCTCAAAAGCTACTCGGCAAATTTCTTCACAAAAACAACCTTTTGATGCCCAACAACTGGTCAACATAAGTTGACCGGATTCTTTTTTCATATTCCTTTTTTTATCAGCTATGAAATCTATGAAAAATTCAGGTCTTCATAACTTAATATTTTTGATTATCGAAGATCTTCAAAAATCGTTACATTATAATTCTCCTCCACTTATAAAATTTTGTCATTGAAATTTGTTAAAATAAAGGTATACACATCATTTCCTTAAAGAAACAATTGAGGGTACTTGCTTCAGATCTCAGACTCATGTTCCCACGTAGTTTCTTCAGCAGAGTGATTCTTCCATTGGACCTTCACTAAAGGAATAATCTTTGTTTGTAAGATATAATCCTGTTGGTCAAAAATTTGCTCAAGCCTCTCAACATAAGATAGGCTTCCATCGAGAGTCAAATTCTCGAAGTTGATTGTGTGGGCTGGGTCATGAACATATTTTCGAAGCATTGACACATGGAACACACCATGGACATCCGCCAAATTAGGTGGCAATTCCAATTTGTAAGCCACCTCTCGAATCCTCTCCAAAATCACGAAAGGGTCAATGAATCACGGTTTTAATTTTCCTTTCACCCCAAATCTGGACGTCCCTTTGGATGGTGATACTTTCAAAAAAACATGGTCACTCACCCCAAACATTAACTCCGTTCTTTTTCGGTCTGCATAACTTTTCTACTGACTCTAAGCCACTTCTAAATTTTCATGAATTAATTCTCCGTTGTTTCTTTAATAATTTCGGGGTCCAAAATTCTCTTTTCTTGTGAGATTCCGATCTGAAAACGTGATAATTATGAAATAATTATGTGAATGAAAATCATACTAAGACTTTAAAATGTAAAAAATTTGGTACCGAAATAAAAGAGAGCAAATAGGCCAAATAAGGACAGGTGCTCGAGCAGTGCTCGAATGCCATTTTGCGCATGCGCTCGAGCGCCATTTTGCGCATGTATGTGCTTGTTGGCCACTCGAGGCGAGGCGGGAGCAAGGTAGGCCTATGAGGGTAGCGCTCGACCGCCAACCCAGGTGCCCATTTGCGAGAATGAGTACTCGAGCGCTGCCTCTCGGGTGAGCCATGTGACCCTCTTTTCCTTGTTTTAAAAGATTAATTGAGGGTAGAGAGGGGCAGAATTGATCAGGCAGCATGAAGAGGAGGAGGGAGGAGAGAAAAGAGGAGGGGAAAATCCACCAATCCAATTCGATCTGAGTAAGAATAATGGTAGATCGAGCTCAGGCAAGTGTACTCCAGATGTTATACACTGTTTTTACAGTATTTTAATATCTCTGCAACTATATTTATACTCTAAAAGCATATTTTTCCATATTCTGTATAAATAAAGCCTGTTTCTCCTGATTAATCGGATAGATTTCATGTTTACTTATATATACTACAATATCTGGCTTCAATTTCATATAAATACATGTGTTCGGTATCCATTTTATGTTTGAAATATTTATCAAAACCGTAAGCATGAAAATGAAGGGATTTAACGGTTTTAATCCAAAACTTCTAATATGTAAAAGTTATTCTGCAATGAGATAATGCCCATGTTATGATTTGTAACTGAAAATTTTATATGGAACTGCACTTTTGAGTTGCTGTGGATTTTTGAAGTATACTGAAGAGTTAACCGTGAGATTTTTGATAGATTTTTTATGAACGATAGATTATAAGCTTTCTGATACTGTTAATTAGGACTTAGAACTTAAATACAGTCAGGTTAGATACTCCAGTGTGCCTTAGAACGTTATGGTGGTAATCGAGGATAACTCTGTTCATAAAGTTACACGTGATCTACTCTTCCTCAAAACCCAAGGCATCTCTTGGATCCCGCTTCTCGTAGAGAGAGAAGCTCCTGCTTCTCTCTAAAAAATTCAAATCTTGAATTTTGAAGGCGGCGCCTCAGGATTCGGCCTCCTCTGGCCGGGCGACGCCGGAGCCGGCCACGGCTGGTCTCCTGGTTGCTCATCCCGGCCCCTCCCCTGGATGCTCCTCCCGGTCCCTCCACTGTGTTCATCCTCTGAGACCTCGAAGCTCTCACTGGATCGATTCCTTTCCTCCTCGATTTGCGCCTTTGGTTTTCCTCTTGAACCGATTCTCCCTCCTTTGTCTGTAAAGGACACTTCCCTCTCATTGCCTCAGTTTGAGACGAAGGTTCTGGCTTCCCACCGGGATTTCTTTCAGGTTCCTCGCCTCCGATTTTGCCTAGTTTCCTTGCGCAGACAGCAGGATCTGTGTCCCTGTTTCAGATTTCCTTGTGAAAGCTTCGGTTTGGTTGCTGGCTGGTTTTGATCAATTTTTGCCCTCCCGGTGTGTTACAGATGGATTCCTTTTCTTTATGGGAGAATCTGGGACTGCAGTTATTTGGTTCGGGAGCTGCTATCTGCGGCGCTGGCTCTGATGTCCCCCTGTCTGTGTGTTCCTTCCTGCTTGGACGGGTTGGGGGATGCCCGTGCAGATCTGGTTTGGGACTATTAGGCTGTGGGCGGAAGAGATGGTCGAGGACTTGTTTGGTTGCAAGATTTCCTTCTGTTGGGATGGAGTTCATTCTGTTTGCTGCCAATTCGTGGAGCATTGTTTGGGTTGCAATTGCTGTGGGTTGCTGTTGTTAGGTAATTTCCTCTGCTATGCTTGAATGCTTAGGAAATTTCCTGCTGTGTATTTGTTCCAATTTAATGGCTGGAATGAATTGCTGGGCTGTAGGGGTTGTCTTGGTTTCTATTGCTGAGACTAGATGCTCAGCTGGCTCGGAACTCGATTCTGCAATGTCTGTTTGCTGAATTTGCTGGTGCTGGTTATTGGCCATGCCCTGTGATAGGTTGCCTCTGGCTTTAGCTAATTCACTAATATGGCAGTTTGTATTGAATGTGTGGTTCACGACATTTTTCTGAAGCGGCCTCCACTGGTCTACTGTAGGCTCTCTCTCTGTTTTTCTTTGGTTTTGGCATAGTCAATTGTCCGGTGCTGCTGGCTTTGATGAGCCTCAGCTAGTGAGTTCCTTCCTGTTGTACGGGTTGGGGGCTGCCTGTGAACTGGCTTAGGACAATTTGGCTGAGGTGTTGAAGAGCTGGCCGAGGACTTATTTGGTTGCATGAGATCCTACTGAGGAGGAGGAGATCCCTCTGTTTGTAGCCTTAACGTGGAGCTCGTCTCTTGGATTGCTGTTGATTGTTGGTTTTCCTATGCTGCCAGCTTCAGCAGAATGCCCGCAGTTTTGGAAGGACTGGGGTATTTTGCTGATATTGATGCACATATTGTTGATTGTTGGTGGTAGTGGGTCTCTTCCTTCAATGGAAGGACTCTATGCTACTACATCTGGAGTGGGTATTTACTTATTTTTGCTCGGGAGGGCTGTTGTGATGAAGCTTCTGCTGGTGCTGCCGCCTACCTGATCCCGGGATCCAGTTTTGATCCCTGGCTTTATTGCAATGCAGTCTGTATGTGGGTTGCACTGCTGCTGTTGGAGAATTTGGGGCTTTGCTGCTGTTGCCCTGTGATTACGTTGCTTTGCTGCTGCTTGGCATTTGGTTGAATTTATAGTGATTTTGTTTGCTGTAAATTGTCCCAGATTTTGCTAGTGCGGTGTGAAGATGGTGTGGGGCATTGTGAGCCTGTTGCTCATGTTGCCGGGCTGCTTTTCTGTCCAGAATTGCAAGGATGCCACTTGATTTTGCTGTGTTGATCCAGTTGATTTCGGAGTAGATGATTATGAGTCTGCTCTTGTGAACATTTGACAGATTTTATATTCTATTATTTTTGTTGAACTTGTCCTCCTAGAGGTTTATTAATGTACTTTTTGATGTACTAGTTGCTCGGGGTATACCCTAGTGTTTTATTTTTTTTCCCAAGTGAAAATACTTGGAGAAAAAATATAGATTTTGTAATTTTTTCCTCCATTTAATCCACAATACTTACTTACCAAAAAAAAAGTGATCTACTCTTCCTTACGGTGTTAGTTTTAGAGGGTACAATTCAGATGATCCACCATCCTTTGGGAGGTATTAATATATAATCCCACAAGAAGGGATAATCTCACGAGATGGGATATTTGCTAGCCTTGGATTATGTGGAGTAAATACAATCTATCCTTAATTATTTGCCCCCTCTACTAGTAGGGTCTACTGGTTGGGTCCTTTACTAATAGAAAAAGAAATTTTCTAGAATTTATAGAATTGATACTGTTTTTCTATTTCTGAAGCATATCTTACCGATTTATGATTATCGAAGCATAATTACACCGATTTATGATTCCGACGCATGTTTAAATAGCATTATACTTTATCTTTATTCCATGAATTCTTCTATTTTCTTGATGATATTGTAGTTTCCTACTCTAACGAATATATATTTTACATGAAAGCTTAAATAATGATTACTAAGATCTGCTTGTATAGAATTATGCTTTTCTCATGAATTATGTACATGTTACTATTTATCTGTACTTATATTCTGTATAAAAATATTATATTCTACATGTTTTAGTACCTTGTTAGGCTTCAACTTACTGTTTTATTTTTTTCCCTTTCAGATAAGAACATAGAGAAGATACCAAACATACAGGCTTAGTTAGAGCATAGCAAGGAAGATTTGGAGCCTCAAAGTAATCTTGAAGATTTGGAAATTCTCATATTTTGCATGTAAATGTCTAAATGGTGGATGAAATTATGTATTTATGATTATTGCACATTTTGAATTCTGTTGGATTAGTATTTATGCTTCCACAGGTTTATATAGTTACTTCCGCTATTCTACTCTTTGGATTTTGTACAGGTCCTAGACGGCATCTCTCATATGGATTCTGGTATAGTGGATAGGATTATTGAATTAAAGCCATAAATGGATATGGCAGTTTGTTGTCCTGTGTATGTGTATTGTAGGATAAATTGTGGTAATTGTATAGTTGTGTGCATGTACTGATTATGTTATACAGGTTTTATTTAGGTTTATGTTTCTGTTTAGCCTAATTTTAGGGGAGACTCTGTCTGTTTTTTCCTAGAACATTAAGTTGGGATTTGGGCTTCTATTCCAATATCTGTAATGACAGAATTATCTGAGGATAAAAAAAACTCGTTCCGTCGCATATCTCCTGTTTCCTTCCAATGTATAGGTAATCTACACTTCATTCTATATATTGCCTCAAATGGAGCCATGCATGTACTGGCCTAATAACTGTTATTGTAGGTGAACTCTGCCAGGGCCAGATAATTATCGCAATTTCTCTTCACATCTAATACTGAGGCCATTAACATATCCTCGAGAATCTAAATTGTACGTTCTGATTGACCGTTAGTATGGGGGTGATACGCCATATTAAACTTCAATTCCGTCCCCAATTCTTTATGTAGGTTCTCCTAGAATCTAGAGACAAAGCGCGGGTCTCGATCCAATACGATCATTGCAAGCACACCATGGAGTCTAACAATTTCATTCACATAAAATTGGGCCAACTTTTCATAGGAGCACGTCGTCCTGATCACTAAGAAATGGGCTGATTTAGTCAGCCGATCGTCAATAACCCAAACAGTGTCATGGTTCTTGGGAGTCCTTAGTAAGCTTGATAAAAAATTCATCACAATGTCTTCCCATTTTCAACTTGGAATCGGCATCGGCTACAATAACTCAGATGGTTTCTTCCTTTTAGCCTTTAATTGTTGACACATAAGACATTTATCCACATAAGCCATAATTTTTCTTTTCATGTTCCTCCACTAAAATGTCTTTTTCAAATCCTGATATATTTTATTTGTCCCCGGATGAATCGTATAATGAGATCGGTGAGCTTTTTTCAAGATTTTCTCCTTCAACTCCTTATTGTTTGGCACACACAAACGATCTCTAAATCTCAATACTCCATCGGTTCGGATATTAAAATCAGCCCTGGAGTCTTTATTTAAATCTCCCACAATGTCCATAAGGAAGGAATCATTTACTTGCTTCTCCTTAACATCATTTATTACTTCTGACTGAATCTGAAGGTATAATAAAAGCATCAAATTACCTCGAACGTATCATTGGATATCACATTGTTTCAAATAATCTAACATTTTTATCTGTTTGATCTGCAACCTCGCCACGTAACCTAGTCGGCGTCTCAATGCATCAGCAACCACATTGGCCTTCCTAAACTCATACTGAATCTCACAGTCATAATCCTTTAGAAAATCAAGCCACCTTCTTTGTCTCATATTTAGTTCTTTTTGTGAGAATAAATACTTTAAATTTTTATGGTCAGAGTAAATAAGAAATTTTTTACCATAGAGGTAATGTCTCCAAATTTTTAACACAAATACCACTGTAGCTAGTTCTAAATCATGGGTTGGATAATTTTTTTCGTGATCCTTCAACTGACAGGACCTGTAAGCAACCACCTTTCCATGTTGCATTAAAACATAGCCCAGCCCAGACTTTGAGGCATTGCAGTAAACAACCAGTCCTCCTGATCCATCTAGAATAGTTAGAACTAGTGCAGAAGTCAGTCGGTCCTTTAGCACTTCAAAGCTCCGTTCACACTCCTTAGTCCATTCAAACTTGGTCTCCTACTTTGTCAGCTGGGTGAACGGCATAGTAATTCTAGAAACGTTCTCCACAAACCTTCGATAATATCCAACCATGCTCAAAAAACTCCGTACCTCAGTCACAGAGGTTAGCCGATTCTAATTTACTATGGCTTCCACCTTCTTTGGGTCGACCGAAATTCCCTCTTTAGAAATGATGTGGCCTAGAAATCCTACTTCTTCTAACCAAAATTCACACTTATTCAGCTTCGCAAACAAATGATGTTCCCGAAGGGTTAGAAGCACAATCCTCAAATGCTTCTTGTGTTCTTCATGACTTTTAGAGTAAACAAGGATGTCATCAATAAATACTATTACAAACTTATCTAGATAAGGCTGAAAAACTCCGTTCATTAAGTCCATAAATGCAGCTGGAGTATTTGTTAACCCAAATGGCATTATTACAAACTCATAATACTCATATCTGGTCCGAAACGCTATCTTTGCCACATCCTCCTTTTTGATCCGGAGTTGATGATAATCGGATTTAAGGTCAATCTTTGGAAACATACAAACGCCTTGTAACTAATCAAATAAGCCGTCAATTCTAGGCAAAGGATATTTGTTTTTAATGGTAACCTTGTTTAGTTCTCGATAGTCTACACATAATCTCAAGGTTCCATCTTTTTTCCTTACAAACAAGACTGGCGCGCCCCATGGGGACACGTTTGGCCTAATAAAACCTTTATCCAACAATTCTTACAATTGCTACTTTAACTCTTTCAGTTCGACCGGTGCCATTCTGTATGGCGTCTTAGATATCGGTGTCGATCCTGGCACTAGCTCTATTTCAAATTCTATCTCCCGATTGGGTGGTAACCTAAGCAACTCTTCAGGAAACATGTCCTCAAATTCACATACTACAAGAATCTCTTTAGCTAACATTCCTTGATCCTCAATCATACTAACAAAGCCTAGATTAGCCTGGCATCCATTCCTCATCAAGTGTCAGGTATGAAGGGCCGAAATGAAGCAAGATGCTTCCTTCCACCGGGCATTTAACAACTGCAAACACCTTCTTTAGGCATTAGATCCATGTGTCTGCTTTCATTGGATTAGGTTCTCTAAAGAATTTTGGAACTCGTTCATTGGTGAAGCGATCATACACTGATGTCTCCCGGTTGACGGGGGTTGGGGCCGGCACTAGAGCCAAGTTTTGTGGTGCCAAGGCTTCTATGACAATGGTCATCCTATCTAGCAGATTCAAGTATTTTGCCTCAGGGTTCAGAGGATTATTAGTATGGACAGTCCATCTTCCTCTATTTGACATTCTTCCAACTAACACTTTAACCTCTAGAAAAGAAAACAACTTGATCAGATTACTGGCCCTAACAGTGGCTAACACACAACACTCATAGACATAATGCCCTAATCTTACTTAGTGCTAGCCTGTTGTATCAAACCAGATGATTAAGTCTAACCAATCTTACTTATGCCTTTATCTGTCCATTTGTTCAAACTTAACCTACCCTAAACTTTCTCATACCTTCAGATCAAAACCTAAGACATATAAATTTCTCTGATACTATTTGTGACGAACTGGCCATATTTTTCTTATATATGACTTCCGTCAGAATCATACTTAACGTCTCCATTATAAGTTCTACAACAAAAGTAATTAAATTGGGAGCATTAAAAAAATTTTCTTTCTCTTTTCTTTTCTCGCACATGGGATCGAAGGCCAAACTTCTCAAGTTGGCCACCAAGGTCCTTGGTTAACCTTATCTTGACCGGCCGAAAAATTAGGTCGGTCGGTTACAACGCAAAACAAAAGACGAGTGAGATGCCACTAATGACCAAAATTTCACAAACCATAAAATTTTACAGAAGCATCTAAATACTTGTTTTATTTACATAACAAGCCCGTAATACAAAAATTCCCAAAACATTTCAAAATACATCAATTTTGCCCATGATTTTGCTATATTAATCCAGCATGATCAATCAGCCTAGCTAGTCTATCCAGCTCTATTCATTTTCATCTGTCATAAATTCTTGTTTCTCTGAAAGTCAGAAAATAACAAGGAGTGAGCAATAATCAGTACTGTACCATTAAGCTAAAACATACATAACTATAGCTTTCAGATGAAATCAGTGAAACCAGGTGAAAGTATCATGCATACAAAACATAACTGGCGGAAGTAAATTCATGAAGACAAATTGCCAAATCAAAACTTAAGCCCAAAAAAAAATCAAACTCTTTCCTTTTCAAAAAAAAAAAACCAGCTACATTTTAGGCCTGCAGCTAGTCGGCCATCATGGTTTGAAAATGGTTACATTTTAGGCCTACAACTACTCGGCCACAAGAGTTCAAAGACGGCTATATTTTAGGCTTGCAGCTACTCAGCCACTATAATAAAAAATGACTACATTTTAGGCCTACAGCTACTCGGCAACCATAATAAAAAACGGCTACATTTTATACCTGTAGCTACTCGGCCATTAAAACTTCGTTCTTCAAATTATGAGCTTCTGAAAGTAATAAGAAAAAGTTTGGAGGCATTTAAGGGCGTGAGAGTCTAGGGACCTTTAAAGGTGTTCTTATGTTCATAAATAACTAACTTCTTAAAGTTCTTCCTTAATTCAAATGATTGAAGTTCTTTAATGATTTTAATTACTTACAAAAAAAAAAAAGAAGTTATTCAATGATGCATTCATAAATAATGACAACATGCAGAAGCCAATTACCTTATCATGCTTCACGTAGTATGAAAACAATATTATTTTATAGACTTTAAACATGAACTTGTCGAAGACATAGGGTGCACTTGCCTGGAATCGGATCTATGAATTTTCTTACTTAGATCTGGCCTAAAGTTCTTCGTGCTTTTACCCAAAAATTGCCCCAATCTTCCAACCTAATTTTCAGATTCCATATTTATAGGCATTAGGATTGGTGGTAGTAAGTGGGGTAAGTTAACTACTTTGTACTTGTTTTCTTGCTCCCCCTTTCCATTCTAAAAGGTCAACGGAGTCGGTGGAAGTAGGTTACCTACTCTGATTTAGCTAATCAGACTCTAATCCAAAACCGGCCAACAAGTCAAACTGCTCAACTACCTTGGTCTGGTAAATTCTTTTATTCCGGGCAATATTTATTTCTGCTTCTTCTCCGAAAATTCTCTCTCTGGAATTCCCTCCTAATAAGCATCTCCATAAATCGTCTCCGAAAATCGTCTTCGAAAAAATCATGTCCGGATATCCATCTTCAGAAAAATTGCCTCAGGATGGCTGTCTCTAGAATTCATCGTCTCCGGAAACCTTCTTACTTGTCTCCGAAAATCGTCTCCAGAAGAATCATCTCAATCATCTCCGGAAACCTTCTCAATCGTCTCTGAAAATCGTCTTTGAAAACTTTTTCAATCGTCTCCGAAAACTTACTCAATCGTCTCTGAAAATCTTTTCAATTGTCTCCAGAAATCATCTTTGGAAATTTACTCAATCGTCTCTGAAAACCTTTCCATTCATCTCCGAAAATTATCATGGTCTCTGAAAATTTGTCAACATGGTCTTCGGAAAGTATCTTGTGGTCTCTGGAATCTGGTCTCTAGAAAGATTATTGTTCTCCGAAAGGTTTGTCATTTGGGATTTATGGTCTTCGGAAGAATTCGTCCAAGGTCTCCGGACATCCCCATGTTCTCCAAGTTCTCCGGAATTTCGCATGCATCTTGGTCTTCGGAAATTTGGCTCATGGTCTCCGAAAATTTTGTTATTCAAGCCGGTCAAATAACCACTCATTCAAACTGGTCATCACCCTCTTATGAATAGAGGCCATTTCCTCAAAAGCAGCTGTACACTCCTCTAAAGCAGCTCGACAAATTGCCTCACAAAAGCAGCCCGACAATTGTCTCCACGAAAGCTGCCCAGCAAATTGCCTCACAAAAGCAACCCAGCAATTGTCTCCTCAAAAGCTGTCCGGCAATTCGCTTAACAAAAGCAGCCTGGCGATTGCTGCCTCCAAAGTTGCTCGGCAAATTACTTCACAAAAGCAGCCTTTTGATGCCTAACAGCCAGTCAACAGCCTAACAGCTTTTTCATATCCCCCTCGTTTTTTTTATCAGCTATGAAATCTATGAAAAATTCAAGTATTCATAACTTAATATTTTTTATTATCGAAGATCTTAAAAAATCGGTACATTACAGTTCCAATCTTAGTTAGTTCTTTTCCTAATAAGTCAGCTCCAACTCTCTTGGCTACTTCAGTGTTGGAGCCTATAAATAATGATGGAGCAATAGGAGAAGCATCTGGGCCCAACTTTTTTTCGTCTAGGGGGAGAGAGGACCATTTTTTAAATTACTAAAATACCCCTCCTTTCGTCCAAGAGATGCGTCATGAACAGATATAATCATTGAGAAGTGATATCCATTCACTCAACGGGTATATCTTAAAGAGATATATCTATCCACTAAATGATATATCTATTAGGGAGTAATATATTCTTTTCATCAAAGGATATATCTTGAACATGTGTGTCTTTTAAAAAATTTCTCTTTATTTCATATAAACCAATAGGATCGTATTATTTAATCAATTTAATAAATCAATAATTCATATATCTCGTCATGTGGGATATATTTTTAACATTCATATGCATCAGAGAATAGTTCTAATTATCATATTTTTATATTATTAATTATCATGATGTATGTAATGATAGGAATAATTTATGCATTCTATTTTCCAAGTAAAAGAAACTAGAAAACAGTGGCGTCAAATTCATGTGACGCCATTCGATACAATCTTTTTTCATGGCTTCCATTACCTACTGCTCTCCACAATCTCTTCTGGAGAACTCATCGATTGTCCGCCGGCATAACCGATGTGAACATCGGTCATTAAAAAAAGGAGAAAAAAATTTTGAAGAACAGAGCTAGTTGTTGGGGTCACTCTCTTGTGGAGTTTGTGTCCGCGGACCAGTGGACACAAATGCACGAGGACTCCTTAGAGATTCATATTCGAGAGGTTGACATGGACGAGGACGTTTGGAGAAATCCGAAAACGTGTGTCCTCGGGAGGCAGCTGGATGAATTGGACGAGGATAACTCAAAGGTATCATGCCCGAAAGGTGGACATGGACGAGGACGCTGGAGCCTAGGCGTTGACTTTCTCTCTCACGTAGGCCTGCTGCAGCGACGTGTTGCAGGTGGACAGTTGACCCACTCTGATTGGACATCTGGGCGGCTTCAACTTCCAAGGTGGCAGGCCTGCCATTCTGGCACGCAGGAGGCGTGCGACGGCCATGGCAGGCCTAAGGGGTTGTAGCCCTGCCACCCTACTGCCAGTAGGGTGGTTGGACGGTCGGCCACGTGGCCCTCCCCTGGTATTATATATAGGCTGGTGCGTGAGATTGAGAAGGGAGGGCAAGTGTGTAAGTGTGAGTGCATGTAAAGGCAAAAGGATTTTGTGAAGGAGAAGAGAGGAGTGCACCACCGGTGAGAGAAGGGAGAAAGAG
>JAODPA010087020.1:0-24646 GCA_025585075.1 Nepenthes mirabilis
AAGTATTCCTACTTTATAGAAATTTTGGCTAACCTATACAAATTTTTAACTTTCTTGAGCCGAGTAATGGAGGTGGCCAAATGCATGGTGTGTGTTCTAGAGCAACTTATCCTTAATTATTATTTCATATTCCATCTCTAGCTTTAGACGCATGGGTTGAGGGTTGAGAGTTGGATCTTAAATAATCATACTTGCTTCATCATATTGGCCATACCACAATAGCTGATGATCGCTTTATCGTTAAAATAATTATCTTTATTTTAGATAGTATTATTTATTTGCTTGTGTCATTGTAAGCCCACGCAGGAGGATACAACATTTATATAATCAAATTCATTGTGTTTATTAAACGAAAAATATTGCCCTTACTGTGTTCAGTTTTTGCCTAGAACTGGCTTGAACAGGCGCTTGCCTCATAGAATAATTATATTACTAGAAGTATCTGAGGGAAGGAGCAGCCATTGATGAAGAGTTCCTCTTTTTAAGAACAAGAAAATGGGTAAGGGGCTACATTCAGCGTTACTTGGATACTCCTAGCCCTTATCTTATTTCTGATCAGTGACACAATTGGGCATTACTTAAATGCCTAAAATTAGAATACTTAAAATGCCAGACCGCAAATATGCAATTAATATGACACAAGCATATAAGAATAAACAGGCCTTAACTCTGTGATCTACTTTATGCGCTCTTTCTTCTTGTTTTTCTGTGACTACTAAGAAAGTTAATGGTCTGATTAATCTCTTTATTAATAGCATTCTTGGGGCATAGATGCCAGCGAGTAGGTACCTAGAATATTCGTTCAGCTTGGTCTACTGTAATAAAAATTCGAGTTCGAATTCATTTTTGGTGGAAACTTTGAGCCTGCTTCTCTCATAAGATAAGAGTTAGTGACTTGGAAAAAAAAACTAGAGAGGAGAAAAGAGAGAGAGAGAGAGTGGGATCTTCTCATCGTCCACTGCTCGCCGGCTTCCATGCAACATTCCGCTACCGCTGCGTTCGCCAGGGGTTCTTCAGAGGTCGGAAGGGCCAAAGTGGGCGTGCGACGAGGCGAGGATGCTATTTACCGGTGCAATATTTTAATGACGCAAGTTAGTTAAAGCAAACGATACTCCTCTTTTTGATTAATTAAAAGCTCAGAACCTGCTTTCTCTGCTTCAATTCGAATATGTGAGAATTTTACACGAAGCATCGACGCACGCAGACGCCCACTTTTCCGGTGACCTGACATCCAAAAAGGAGGAGATTGAATAATTAGAAGCTATAGGAAATTAATCTGAGATCACTCATTAAATCGAACAAATAATTAATTAGCTCTATTTAAAAAACTTATTTTTGTTATTAAATTTTACTATTAAATAATTAATTACAATTGTCGACTATCATCATCCTAATTTATTTTTTTTTTGAAAGCGAAATTTTTCGGTTGCCGCTTGAATGAATGAAGAATGCGGATCCCATGAGACAGGCCATTAACTGCACAGCGGACGAGCAATACGTCAACAAATGATTTTGGATTAGTAAAATATGCTCATCTGGCTTACATGGCTGAGATTAGATTAACTAAATCTGCCACTAAGATTGTTTATATTTGTCTAATGGAGTCGAGATCAATATGCGCCAACGCTGGCCTAATGGGTTCGTCTTGTCCCCGGCTCCCAATTATTCCACAATCTCTCCCTCCTCCGCATCTTGGCTTTATTTTCCGCAGTCCGATCAACTTTCGCATTTCATTTTACTATCATTTTCGACTGTCTGACTGACTTTATTCTCCGCTTTGTTTCATCATTGGATAATTGATACATATTTAAAAATATGGAGCAAATTTGAAAAAAATAAAAAAATCAAATCTACCTTTCAGACTATTCATTCTGAATCTTATACAATAAAACTAATGAGTCTCGGAACCTAGAGCCCACAACATCAATTGAGAGCCCAGAGGATCACATGCGTAAATTGGTCTAAGAGGCCCACAAGCCCCATTAGGCCCAAATGGTTAAGCTTGTTACGGGCGTCCGCAGAACCAAACCAAGCAACCAAGAATGGCGTTGGCGGCCCGAGAGGTCACTGTGACTCATATGGGGACGAGGACAGCCAGAAAAGTCAAAATAACCAAGGATGTCAGCTTGGATGGCTTGCACAACACGCGCCTCCACGGGTACTCAACGGCCTCTGACACGTCGTACCTGCAGGGCATGCGTCCCTGCACGCCGTATCTGCAGGCTGTGATAGGTGTCCCTGTTACAGCCGCACCAACAGTAGTGGTGGTAGGCAGGCCTGATGCGTCAGTGCCACGTGTCACCCCTCTAACGGCATCACATTCCTTATAAATATCCCCTTTTGTGCTACTAAAGGGGGATTTAGAAAAATTTTCATCTGAGCACGCTTGAGCAGATAACTCTCGAGAGAAAAGAGAAGGAGAAAGAGTGAAAGGAGAAAGGAAGAAGCCAGACTTCTCACACTGTAATTCCCTGTAAAAGAGAATTATCCCGCAAGCTCTCATTGTACTCTTTTAACAAATTAGTGAAACTTCTCGGACATCTCGTCCGTTCCCGTGGTTTTTTACCCCTCTACATTTAACGGGGTTTTTCACGCAAATTTGGGTGTTCTCTCATTGTCATCGTATTTCTATCATACTGCTTGTGCTCTACTTATCTTGTGTTGCCCGTATCCGTCCGTCCGATCATATTTCGCGAAACAGGTGGCCGGAATTTCAGGACGCAACATTGGCGCCGTCTGTGGGAAGCGACTGAAAGTCTGCTTTTCACATTTTTCCTAAAGTACGCGAACAACTTCAATTTCAAGCCTCGAAATAGTGAACACAATGGCGCAAGCGAGTGCACCCGCTAAAGAGGTGCCCTCACACGATGGCGGCCCTGATCCCTGTGCTGGGGCAGAGAATCACCCTGACCCCGTGGTTAGGGGCTTGGTGGCCAAGATAGACGGCATGTCCCAGGCCTTCAACACACTTTGCTTCAAAATCGAGCAGCTCAAGGGGGCTCCCGACAGGGCCTCCCAGGCTGAAGCGTCACAGGGCGGGAACAGAGAAGGCAATCGCCGTGAAAGGCCGCCCAGTCGACGCGACAATCCAAGGACTCAGGTGGCCTCCAGCAGCAGAGCCTCGCGGAGGGTTGAGGACCAACCTGGTCCTCGGGTCCGAGAAAAGAGTCCCGAGAGGCGTCACTCTGGGACCCAACGGAATCGCCGCGAACGCGGCGACCAGGAGGCGGTTCCACGAGACGCTCCCCCGTGAGGAGCCCGCACGGCCCCTGAGCGTCGTACTGTTCAGGAGCCCTACGAGTTGAGGCATTACCTCAACGAGAAGAAGGCGGCTATCCCACCTCGAGTGGAGAATAGACCGGAAAGAGGATGGAATCTGGTGCTCCGAGAGAGCAGTGGAGGAGGGGCTAACGCGCTCCAGTCTCCATTTTCTACGGAGATTAGGACGAGGACGCTCCCTCCAAAATTTAAAATGCCTAATCTGGAGGTGTACGACAGTAGTGGTGATCCCATGGACCACCTCAATCATTTCAGGGAACACCTGAACCTCCAAGGTCTGGACGAGACCACCATGTGCCAGTGCTTCCCTTTGACTCTAAAAGGGGGTGCACGGATATGGTTCTATGAGATACCCGCGGACTCCATCCGCGACTTTGGAGACTTGGCGACGACATTCCTGTCTCAATTCGCCTCCAGCAGAAGAGTGGAGAAATAGCCCTGGCACCTCACCCGGATCAAGCAGGGCGCCAGGGAGAGCTTGAGGGGATTCTTGGCCCGGTTTGTAGCTGAGGCCAGGCAAATCCCGAGACTGACCGAAGAGGTAAAACTAAACGCCTTCCTCTCGGCTCTAGAAGGAGGTGCTTTCTTCAAGCACCTCATCAACAAGGGCCCGCAGAATTTTATAGAGGCCGAGGCTATGGCCAGAGCTTATATTGCGGCCGAGGAAGCCAACGATGCCAAAAGGTCAGAGAGGGACGAGCACCCTCACCAGAAGACAGTGGAGGGAAAAAGGAAGGCCGGGGACTATCAACGTCCCCAGGCGTCAAAGAAGCAGCACAAGGTCGAGCAGAGCGCTCGGAGAGAGTCGCGGCCTGTGCACCTCATGCCGCTAAATGACTCCCTTACCAACGTCCTCATGCATATTCGGGAAGAAAAGTTCCTGAGGTGGCCTAAACCACTGAAGAACCCGGAGGGTGGGGACCAATCGAAATACTGTGACTACCACCGTTCCGGGAGTCATAGCAAGGAAGACTGCAGGACTCTGTAGAAGGAGATCGAGGACCTGATCAAGAGGGGACACCTTAATCATTTCCTTCAGAGGCCTGGACAAGCTTTCGGGACCTCGGACGGCAGAGACGCTGAACCCTCCAGGAATCGAGCGGCTACGGGGGTCGTAAACATGATATCCAGCCGGCCAGCCAGAGGAGACGGCCGCGAGCTCGCGGTGGCGAAGAGGCCGAGGACGGGGCTTAGGAGTGAAGATGATGTTATTTATTTTAATAATAGGGACTTAGACCATGTAACTTCTCCTCATTCCGACCCCCTAGTTGTAACTGCGCTCGTTTCTGATAAGGCAAATGACTACCAGATGAAACGAGTATTTGTTAATAATGGAAACTCTTACAATTTACTGTACCTTGATACCTACTTCAAGTTAGGACTTAAAAAAATAGGATGAAAGCGCTAGAAGGGCCGCTTTACGGGCTGGACAACGAGTCAGTGCTTGTCCAGGGTATCATCCAGTTGGAGGTAACCTTGGGAATGCACCTGAGGATGGCGTCCAAAGTCCTCACCTTCCTGGTTGTGGACCTGCCCTCGGTCTATAATGCAATCTTTGGACGGCCTTACTTGGCCGCATTCAATGCAGTAACATCCATCCCGCATCTAAAGATGAAGTTTTCCACCCCATGTGGGATAGGAAAAGTTCTTAGGGATCAGTCGACGGGACGAATGTGTTACTTAGCACAAACTATGCAAGTAACACTTCCACAACCCATGGAAGACCTCGATCTCACGGACGAGGCCACGACACAGCACGCTCAGCCAGGAGAACCAATAGTCCGAGTTCCCCTAGATCTCACGGATCAGGAAAAGTATGTCCAAATAGGGGGTTCACTCCCAGACCGTTAGGGGCCAGCTCACCAGTTTCCTACGAGAGAACTCGGATGTGTTCGCGTGGTCCCCCAACGACATGCCCGGGATCTTTCCTGAGATCATTGTCCACAAGCTAGGCATCGACCCCTGACACAAACTGGTCAGACAGAAGCGCAGGAACTACTCCATCGAGAAGTTAGTGGCTGTCCGCGATGAGGTGAAGAAACTCCTGGACGCCGGATTCGTCCGAGAGGTGCATTACTCGGACTGATTGGCCAATGTCATCATGGTAAAAAAGAGTAATGGGAAGTGGAGGATATGCGTAGACTTTACCGACCTCAACAAGGCGTGCCCTATGGACAGCTTCCCACTGTCCAGAATTGACCAACTTGTGGATTCGACATCCGGCCACGAGCTCTTGAGCTTCATGGACGCGTACTCAGGTTACAATCAGATCCGAATGAGTCCCGAGGACGAGGAGCATACGTCGTTCATGATTGACCAAGGGACATACTACTACAAGGTGACGCCCTTTGGCCTCAAGAATGCGGGGGCAACCTATCAACGACTTGTGAACAAGATGTTCAAGGACCAGATAGGCAGAAACGTGAAAGTGTACATTGATGACATGCTCGTCAAGAGCAGATCGAGTAGTGATCACGTGAGGGACTTGGCCGAGACCTTCCATGTGCTTAGATCTCATGGAATGAAACTAAATCCAAGCAAGTGTACTTTCGGTGTCGCCTCAGGAAAGTTCTTGGGGTACATCGTGTCACATCGGGGAATCGAGGTGAACCCAGAGAAGATCCAAGCGATCCTAGACATGCGGTCCCCACGGACGGTGAAGGAAGTTCAACAGCTTACTGGGCGAGTGGCCGCCCTCTCCCGTTTCCTAGCAAAGTCGGCCGAGAAACACCTACCATTCTTCAAAGCTCTGAGGGGAACGAAGACCTGGGACTTCCGGTGGAGTGATGACTGTAAGGACTCGTTCCGAGGACTCAAGAGTTACCTCTCGAGTCCGCCCCTTCTAGCTTCTCCACAGCAGGTTAAGGAGCTATACCTGTACCTCTCTGTATCAGACATAGCATTGAGCTCGGCGCTAGTGCGAGAACAGCACGGCAGGCAGCAGCCCGTATATTATGTGAGTAAGACTCTCACGGACGCCAAGACCAGGTATCCCATCGCGGAGAAGGTGGCCTTAGCATTGGTGTACTCCGCAAGGAAGCTTAGGCCGTATTTTCAGGCGCACAAGATAGTAGTCATAACCGACCAGCTATTAAGGGCCATCTTGCAGAAGCCCGAGATCTCCGGGCGATTGATCAAGTAGGCCATTGAATTGGGGAAATTTGATATAGAATTCCGTCCAAGACCAGCCCTGAAGGGACAGGCGCTCGCGGACTTCCTCGTCGAGACAATGACGCCGCCCAGTTGCGACAAGGACCAAGCTACGACAGACGAGTTCAATAGGGCGTCTACTTGGACCCTACACGTGGACGGCTCCTCCATGAAGGATGGCTGCGGAGCAGGATTTGTCTTACGCACACTCGAGGGGTTGGAGATAAAGTATTCGCTGACACTAGGGTTCTCGACTACGAACAACGCTGCAAAGTACGAGGCCTTGCTGGCCGGACTTCGACTGGCCAAAGAATGTTCAGCCAGAAAATTGATTATCTACGGCGACTCTGAATTAGTCATCAACCAGGTTCGTGGAAGCTTCGATGTTAACAACGTGCAGCTGTCCAAATACCTTTCCAAGGTTAAGGGCATGATCATGGACTTCAAGACCACCGAGTTCGTCCACATCCCGCGGGAAGAAAATGCGAAGGCTGACACGCTTGCACGGGCCGCGGCTTCTGGGGATCCCGAACAGTACGCTAGGGGGATGCGCGAAGTGCTGAGCAGGTTCAGCGTCAAAGACCCTGAGTATGAGGTAATGTAAGTCGTGGACGGGAGCACCTGGATGACTCCTTATCTGAAGTATTTATCTGATGGCTCACTGCCCGAGGATCCAAACGAAGCCAAGAAGGTAAAGAAGACGGCGTGTTGGTACACGATCGTGGATGGCCAGTTGTATCGGCGGGGCTTCTCAGTCCCCTACCTAAAGTGTCTCACCCTAGAGGAGGCCGCGTACGCCCTCTAGGAGGTGCATCTCGGAGTATGTGGATTCCACATCGGAGGGAAGAACCTAACTTTTAAGCTCATGAGACACGGATACTACTGGCCAACAATGAGGTACGATGCCATGGACTTTGTGCGCAAATACGAAAACTGCCAACTTCACAGTAACATGAGCCATCGCCCCCACACGGATCTCCGGGCGCTACAGTCTCCGTGGCCGTTCGCCCAATGGGGGCTCAACATCCTCGGACCACTTCCCCTCGCTCCCGGACAAAGGAAGTTCCTGATTGTTGGTATAGACTACTTCACCAAATGGGTGGAAGCAATTCTGCTGGCTAGGATAACGGAGCAGAATGCAACGGAGTTCCTTCGGCAGAATATCGTATGCAGGTTCGGGATACCGGAGTGTATCGTGACTGATAACGGGACGCAGTTCACCGAAAAACGATTCACTAAATATTGCACAAGCCTGAGAATCAACCTGGTGCATACATCAGTAGTGTACCCGCAAGCCAACGGGCAGGTGGAAGTGACAAACCGCACGATCCTGCATGGGCTAAAAACCAAGCTAGAGTATTCCGAGGGCTCATGGGTACATGAGCTGCCCTCGGTCCTCTGGTCATACAGGACAACGCCCAGAGAGTCCACAAGAGAGACCCCTTTCGGTCTTTGCTACGGGGTCAAAGCTGTTATCCCAATAGAAGTAGGCTTCACCAGCCCTAGGGTTGGATGCTTCAGCACAACGGATAACGGCCAGAGACTCCGAGAGAGCCTCGACGTGCTCGAGGAGGTTCGCGATCAGGCAAGGCTTAGGATAGCAGCCTACTAGCAACGGGTGGCCCGCTATTACAACAAGAAAGTGAAGGCGCGACAATTTGAGGTTGGGGATCTTGTACTGAGAAGCGTGGAAGCTACGGGAAAAAACGCCGGCAGAAACAAACTTTTGCCAAACTGGGAAGGACCGTTTTTGATCTCCACCATCCTACGAGGAGGGGTTTACAAGTTGCGCACCCAAGAGGGCAAGCTGATACCCCGGACTTGGAACGCCACTCACCTTAGGAGATACTACCAGTGACAGGCGGGTCGTCCCCAACAAACAAAACTCAGATTCGTCCGAGCGGCCCAATAGGTCGTACTCAAAACTCGGATCTGCCCAAGCGGCCCAAGAGGTCGTACTCAAAACTGGGATCTGTCCGAGCGGCCCAAGAGGTCATACTCAAAACTCGGATTCGTCCGAGCGGCCCAAGAGGTCGTACTCAAAACTCGGATTCGTCCGAGCGGCCCAAGAGGTCGTACTCAAAACTCAGATTCGTCCGAGTAAATAAATAAAAAAAAAGAGAACAAGACACCCGTGACAAACTCAAGGGTTTCCTTTTTATTCATATGTGCAATACAACAGTGGAAAAGAAGAAACGACAGCTAGCCCTCGCCAGGACCCTGAGGTGAAAGGACTCCGGATTGCTCTTCTAAATACGAAGAGTCCCCTCTGTGACTCGAAGTTCCCGGCTGGTCTGAGGAGTGAGGACCCGCTAAGGAGTTTGGACCCGAGGACCCAGGAAATGGCCTACTTCGAAGACCGTACACGTCCTGGGGCTGTGCAGCACCCGCATTGAGTGGATCCAGCACAGCAGTGGGGAACCGTGGATACAGGAGCTGCATCAGCCGGCGGCATAAATGAATGCCATCCCAGAACTTGGTCTCCAGCAGGGGGCTATTTTCGTAGCCTTCACCGAGGCCCTCAGCGCCTCCTCCAACTGAAGGTTTCGTTCCAGGAGGAATCCGTATTGGACTTGTAAGAATCTTAGGGTCTCCTCAGATGAAGCGCTCTTCGCGGTGGCCTCAGCAAGCGCCGAATGTAGCCGCCGGTTCTCCTCCTGAACGGCCCTCGAAGACTCTGCCTCCGAATGAGACTGAGCGACTTCGCTCACCAGCTTGCTAAGGCCGTCGATCAGATCTTGGAGCTGCAAGAGGAATCAGGGAACCAGGGTCACTTAGATACAGGCAACAGGAAGCAAGGTAAATGAGAAGATGGCAAAGTACCTTAGAAACCATAGGATCTTGAGTTGGGCCGCGCTCCCTTGAGGTCTCAGCCACGAGTGGGCGCTCCGCAGACACCGCAGAAACATCAAAAGCAGCCTCGGATGGAGGACCTTTAGGAATGGGGGGCTCCGCCACATCCGAGGCCCTAGCGGCGACTGGGATCTCCAAGACCTCGACCTCAGCGTCATCGCCACTAAGAATGTCAAAAAGATCCTCAGCGGTAGTAGCGACGGTTGCCTCCATTTCGCAAGGCTCCAAGATGACATCAAAAGTTGCCTCCTCCGAGGCATCAAAAGCAATGGGGTCATCAAATGAGGGACCCGCGGAGATGGCCGAGGCCTCATGATGGGCCTCGGTACCAAAGGAAGAAGGAGCGGTGACCCAAGGCTCCGCAAGAGGACCAGAAACCAACCTCATGGCCTTCTTAACCATGGGGGCAATAATGGAGTCATCATCTCCCGACGAGGACTCACCAACAATGCTCAGTTGACCCTCTGGGGCCTCAGTCCGTGGACTCTTCTGAGGCCTCTTGGACGGCTCCTGGATGACAAGGGGACTCTCTATTTTTCCCAACTTCTTCTTCTTCTTCTTCTTCTTCTTCGGAGTCGCAGTGGCAGAATGCCCAGACAACGTCACCCACTTGGCCTCAGCCAATTTTTCAGGAGACAACCAAATATTCTTTTTACCCACATTGAAGCTGCCAAGGTTCGCCATCACTAAGTCCGTAACCTCCTTGGCAACTTCTCTCTCCTCATCAGTAGCATCAGAGCCGTATTTACTCGCCACGTTTCCCCACACGGGCGAGAGCTCGTAATCCTCAGCAACTCTCAGAAAGAAAAACCTATCCTTCCACCTTTTCGTGGAATCCGGATTCCCTCCGCTCATCTCCACAAACTCCGGGTAAGGGGTCATGGTGATCCAGTCAAGATTATGAGTAAAGCAAAACATGACCTTCACCATGACCGCCTCAAGGACTTTACTGTGACAGCGCGCGAATACACAGAGGGAGACCAAGTACCTGATTGCATTGGGCTGAAGCCTTGCGAATGGGACGGCCAGCTCCTTCATCAGACGGTAAAGCTCCGTGGGAACAGAGAAACGAAGTCCACCTTTAAGGTGAACCTCGTAGACAGCACTAAAACCGCCCAGAGGACTGCACGCCCTCTCTGCGGCTCTTGGAACCACCATCGAATCGGACTCCAGAATGCTGTATGTCGCCCTGATTTGCTCAAGGTCTTAAGGGGAAATAGAAGAGGCTATGTCCACGACGCTAGGGGCCATGGCAGCAAGAAGCAAAAATGCAACGGCGAAAAGAATTTCAGAGGATGCCAAGGAAATGAAGAAGCGAAGGAGGGAAAGAATGAAGGCGTGGCAGAGAATTTAAAGGAAATTTCAAACGGAGAAAAGGCGCCCTCATTATGACCATGCCACGCGTCAATACCCCGTGCGTAGTAGGCAAGCGTAGGCTTTGGGGTTTCCCGAAGCGACATCACATCAATCGGATATCGCATTTAAGACTCCGTAGGGGAATGAAACGGCGGCAAAAGACAGGTCTCGGATTTGTAAAAAGACATCAGACGTGCCTCGTTTCAGCAAAAGATGAAGGCCGCGAACCATCGTGATAGAAGGATGTTCACAAGGCATGTCAAACGGCCGAGTCCTCGGACCGTTTGACATGGGGGCTCATGATGGGTCTCGGAACCTAGGGCCCAAAACATCAATTGCAGGCCCAGAGGATCACATGGGTAAATTTGTTCTAGACGCCCACAAGCCCCATTAGGCCCAAATGGTTAAGCTTGTTACGGGTACCCGCAGAACCAAACCAAGCAACCAAGAATGGCGTTGGCGGCCCGAGAGGTCACTGTGACTCATATGGGGACAATGACAGCCAGAAAAGCCAAAATAACCAATGATGCCAGCTTGGATGGCTTGCACAGCACGTGCCTCCACGGGTACTCAACCGCCTCTAACACACCATACCTACAAGGCATGCGTCCCTACATGCCATATCTGTAGGCTGTGACAGGTGTCCTTGTCACAGCCGCACCAACAGTAGTGGTGGTAGGCAGGCCTGACGCGTCAGTGCCACGTGTCACCCTTCTAACGGCATCCCATTTCTTATAAATATCCCCTTTTGGGCTACTGAAGGGGGATTCAGAAAAATTTCCATCTGAGCACGTTTGAGCAGATAACTCTCGAGAGAAAAGAGAAAGAGAAAGAGTGAAAGGAGAAAGGAAGAAGCCAGACTTCTCACACTGTAATTCCCTGTAAAAGGGAATTATCCCGCAAGCTCTCATTGTACTCTTTTAACAAATTAGTGAAACTTCTCGGACCTCTCGTCCGTTCCCGTGGTTTTTTACCCCTCTACATTTAACAGAATTTTTCACGTAAATCTGGGTGTTCTCTCATTGTTCTCGTACTTCTATCATACTGCTCGTGCTCTACTTATCTTGTGTTGCCCGTATCCGTCTGCCCGCTCATATTTCACGAAACAGGTGGCCGGAATTCCAGGACGCAACAAAAACTAAAAATAAAAATTTTAAAATAAATAGGACTCACTTTTCAGAATATCTTCTGACCTGATTAAACCAATATAATTCACAAAAAAAAACTAAAATATAGAATAAATTGAAGAAATGAGAGACTAAAAGTAGAGATTGGCTCAGTAAAATGCCAGAAGAACAAATGACTCACAAGGTTATACTCTACATTCTTGATTTTATGAATTCGATCCCCTTTTTAGGGAAAAAAAAGCATATATTTATAGTCACAAGGTCATTTATTAATGATTTTCTGAAGATGAGTAATTGCCTATGATTTGGATATTTAGGTTAGTTAAAAACTAATTAGTTTAGCTATCTTTATGCACGTTTTGATCATAGGGCTAATTAGAAGCTGTTGATACCTAAGGTTTGAATTGATAGTAGGTAGTTGATACTTGTTAATCTAGATATCATTGTCTAGGCTAATTGCAAAGTCGACAAACTATTCAGTTGGACAATCGGATATACCACCATTCAAGCAGCTCAAACCAAGTTATATTTCACTTAATAATTGTCCATCCGCTTTCTAGATCTTGACATATCTTAGCTAGAGTTCGGTTGCAACCAGACACAATACTCTTTAGGCTTGGGCCTAATGGGTTGGATGCTAGTCGCTAGATGCCATACTCCCAATGCTGTACCCATCAATAAATAATTAAATCAAGTAGAATTATAAATCTTATGAAATTGTCTAGTGCAAATAATCTTTCCTTTTATGGATTATATAGGAATAAAAGCAATATAATAACAATGAAGAAGCTTAGACAAGATGAAAATCACTTTTTTTTTTGGTAAGCAAGTAATTTGGATTAATGGGAGAAAAAAATTACAAAATCGATATTTTATCGCCAAGTATTTTGATTTGGGGATAAAACATAATCCGCTGGGGCACACCCCAAGCATCTAGTACATCCAAAGGTACATAATAACCTCTAGGAGGCCAACGTTCTACAAAATCTATAGAAATGGAAAATATTACATCACAGCCCCTGCACCCACAGCGCTGGAGCACAGCATATCTTCCACTTCGGCCACGAGTCCAAACCGGCTCCCTCGAGTCGTCAAACCGGCTTGAAGAGCGGCAATTGAAATCGGCCACAGGTTGGCAGCTGAGAACCGTAGTGGAAAACGGCAGTTGAAAACGGCCACAGTAAAGTCAAACCATCCATGGGTCAACATCGGCAATTGAAATCGGCCACAGTAAATCCAAATCGGCCATAAATCGAAAACGGCAGGTGCACAAAACAGAATCGGTCCATGCGAATAAAAAGACAAGAAAACGGCCCAATGCACCACAAACCGGCTCCCATGCACAAACAAAAGCGAAACCGGCAAACACACATGCCAATTCAGCAGTTCAGAATCCATTCCGGCAAAAAAGCCAGTGCAAACCGGTTTTGTCTTCACCAGCATCCTGCACTCAGCTTTCTGCACAGAGAGGAGAGAAACCAGAACCAAAGGCGCTAGCTAAAGCCCATCAGATCCCATTCCTCAGCATCAAAGAGCAGGGCCGCACCACACACCAGAATCCACCGGAAACATATCAATCCGGATCATCAGCAGGCACTGCACCATTCCAGCATCTGTTGCTGAGACAAGATGAAAATCACATATCGGACTTTGAACATGTGAGAGACTTTGCTTTGGAAGTGATGGGTATACTAGAAATGGGCTGGCCCCAAAAACTCAACAAAGGCCTAAGACGACGGTCAACACTCTAACGGCCCAGTGGAGAACAAGCCCAAAAGCTGAAAAGCCCAGGACGGTCAACATTAGAGTTGACCGTCCGGGCGGCCAACTCTCTAGCAGACGGTCAACTCAATCGTTGCCCGTCCGCATTATGCGCATTGGGCCCAAAGAGGCATTTCTACAGTAACGGGCCTAGTCCGTTTAGGCCCACGAATCATCAAAAAGCCAACAACGGCTTTCCAAGGATTTTCCATGGTCCCAGCTGGCACCAAAGGGGATTTTGATAATATTGGCGCCCTTCACATAAGGAAGGCGCTAGATTTACCCAAATCCTTGCCAACTAAGGCTCTCCAACGGTAATATGCACGGAAGGAAGGTGTCCGATTTGGAAAGCTGTTGGCCGCCTCAGAAGGAAATTATCAAGCATGATTTGGCAACTGGCGCCGGCTCCCAAAGGAAAGCCAGCAAGCAGATGACGAAGACAATCCCTCCTTCCAAAGAAGAAGGATTGCCCTCTCCACCATAAAAGAAACCCTGGATTCACCATCCAGGGCATACTTTCATTAACGCTTTCAATCATCCTCTGAAGGGCAAATGCTTTCTTCAACACTTCCAATTGCATATGCTCTCAATTACGTTCTCAGATATCAAAACTCTCAGAGATCTGCTCTCTTTGCCATCAACATTCTCCAACATCCCTAGGGCAACAAGTGGGCCCTCACTGCCGTTTACTACCTTCCCACCTTCCAAATTCAAGAAGACCTCACGTCTCTCTTACGTTTGAAAAAAAACTCTCTGTCCCTCTCATTCTCTCAATTTCAGTTTCTTTCTTTTGAAGACTGTTTGACTGACTTGAGCGTCGGAGTATTTTCGGTGGGATAATTTTCCGTCGACAACGCTGACCTCCTGTTCTGTTTAGTATTGTGCAGGATCCAATTCAGGGAACGGAACCGGAATACATCAAGAGGATCAACCGAATCTGTTCGAAATTCGGATCCAGATACGCATCATTGCCGTCGTCTGTGGGAACCGCTTACAAAAGCCAACCACAAAATCTGCACGAACTCTCTCTGTCACCTTCAGACCCTGCAATGGTGAACACGAGAACCCAAGCTAGTGACCCCGCTAGAGATGCTGCTAACCCCGACCAGGACCACGCTGCTGGTGCCATGGTCAACGGGGCTACAGGCAGAGTTTCACCGCCTTATTTTCAATAACTGGTGGAGCAAATGCAGGACAATAATCGCCTGCTTCAGTTACTTTACGCTCAGAATGAGCAACGACTGCAGGCGGCTCCTCCAGCAGCCATCCCAGCACCTGCCACCAAAAGGGGTGGCCAGAAGAAGAAGAAGCAGGCCAAGAGGCCCAGAAAGGTCGAAGACAATCTCGCTCCAGCGTCCTCCCGCGTTCCTGGCTAGAGCAGGCCTATGGAACGCTCTGGGAGTACGTCTCTACCAAAAAGCCCGGAGAGAAGAAATTCCTGATACTCTCGGGCAGAAGACAACCACGTAGTCCAAGACCGAGCCTCCAGGGCTGCCAGATCCACTGGAGGTAGCAGCCGACCGACTGTTGAACCCGCCAGGGACAAGACAGAGTTGAGGGATTACCTCAACTCCAAACGATCAGCAAACGTCGCTCGCGCCAATCCACGGGTGGACAAGATCTGGAACCGTGTGTTCCAAGAGGAGGAGCGCGCCATCAACTTGGACCGATCTCCTTTTACTGCAGAGATCCTAAGCCGTCCACTGCCGACGAAGTTCAAGATGTCATCCCTTGACTTATACGATGGGGGCAGTGATCCGGTTGACCACTTGGATCACTTCCGCACCCATCTGAGTCTACAAGGGCTAGAAGACTCAGTGATGTGCTGCTGCTTTCTGCTCACACTGAAGGGAGACGCTCGAATCTGGTTCCATTACCTCCCTTCAGGCACCATCAGCAGTTTCCGTGAACTCACGGATCTCTTCCTGATTCAGTACGCATCGAGCCGACGAGAAGAGAAATAGCCGTGGCATCTCTCCCTCATAAAGCAGAAATCGGAAGAGAACCCACAGTGTTTCCTAGATCGCTTCGTGGTGGAGGCCAGAAGGATCCCCAGGATCACCGAGGAGATGAAGTTGGGCAGTTTCATCTCTGCGCTTACTTACGATGACTTTTTCAAGCACATTGCCTACAAAAATCCTCAAACTTTCAGAGAAGCAGAATCTATCACCAGGGCCTACGCTGCAGCAGAAGAGGCCAACAAGACAAAATGTCCAGAGCGGGCGGATCGGCCTCGTCCGTTCCCTGGTGAGGGAAAGAGAAAGTACAGCGGTGGAGAACACTCTCGCCAGAAGCAGTGCCGGACTAGGCCCCCAGAACGCAGAGAATATGGGCCCGCTAGTTTCACACCTCTGACAGACATGCGAGCCAACGTCCTCATGCAGATCCGTGGAGAAAAATTTCTGAAGTGGCCCAAACCGCTGAAGAAAGACTCTGGAAACCAGTCAAAGTACTGTGACTTCCATCGCTCTGCTCGCCATTCAACTGAGGACTGCAAGACGCTGCAAAGGGAGATCGAAGATCTAATTCGCAGAAGCTACCTCACGAAGTTTGTTAGAGGTTCTGGACAGAACTCTGGAGCGGCTGATGAAGAGGGGCAGGAGCGGACTCCACCCCGGAACAAGATTGCGGCGGGTGTGGTTAATATGGTCACCACCCGACCTGCCAAGAACCCGGCTGACAGCAAGGAGCAGTAGACTGGGAGGAAGAAGTAGCGCACAATAGAAAATACGATTAGCTTCGATGATAGTGACTCAACTCATGTAGTGTCTTCCCATGCTGACCCCATTGTTATATCAGCACTCGTTTCAGACGGCAGTATGGACTACCAGCTGAAACGAGTCTTTATCGATAATGAAAGTTCTAAAGATTTACTTTACTTGGATACTTTCTTTAAGTTAGTCCTAAAAAAGAACCAGTTAAAACCCTATGAAGGCCCACTATATGGCCTTGACAACGAGCCAGTGCCCGTTCAAGGGACAATCCAATTGAAAGTCACCCTGGGCACCTATCCGAAAACAGCAAGTCGCACGCTCATGTTTCTAGTAGTTGACCTGCCCTCCGTTTACAACGCGATACTAGGCAGGCCGTGCCTGACAGTGTTTGGGGTGGTCACCTCAATTCCGCACCTTAAAATGAAGTTCCCGACACCTAACGGTGTGGGAGAGGTGTTAGGCGACCAAATAATCGGGCGGACGTGCTACATGTCCCAGATTGCCCCTAGCGGTAGCCCTGGCACGGTAGGAGAACTCAATCATCGAGATGAGACCACCCTGTAGCAAGCGCAGTCTGGCGAAGCCACAGATCTTGTCCCACTAAATCCGAAGGAATAGGAAAAGTGTATGCAGATTGGCGGCTCACTCACTGGCACACTGCGCACTGAACTGATTGCGTTCCTACAACGGAACGCCGATATATTCGCATGGACTCCCGCAAATATGCCCGGGATTTTGGCTGAGGTGATGGTCCACAAATTAGGCCTCGATCCTAGTCGGAAGCCGGTCAGGCAGAAGCGGAGAAACCACTCCACAGAGAAGCTAATCGCCATCCAAGAGGAGGTAAAAAGGCTACTGGACGCTGGATTCATTAGAGAAATCCAGTATCCAGATTGGCTTTCAAATGTCGTCCTGGTTAAAAAGAACAATGGAAAATGGCGAATGTGCGTCGATTTTACCGACGTCAACAAGGCTTGCCCGAAAGACAGTTTTCCCTTGCCTAGGATTGACCTACTGGTTGACTCCACGGCTGGACATGAGCTGCTCAACTTCATGGATGCCTATTCGGGTTACAAACAGATTCGAATGAGTCCGGACGACGAGGAACATACATCGTTCATGACGGACCAGGGGACCTACTGCTACAAAATGATGCCCTTCGGACTGAAAAATACCAGAGCAACTTACCAATGATTGGTCAACAAGATATTCGAAAAACAGATTAGTCGCAACATGGAGGTCTACGTTGACGACATGCTCATCAAGAGTAGAGTCACTGGCGACCACATACGTGACCTGGAAGAATCGTTCAAGGTGCTCCGTCAGCACCAAATGAAGCTGAATCCATTCAAGTGTGTCTTCGGGGTGGCCTCCGAAAAGTTCTTGGGTTTTATCGTCTCCCAGAGGGGGATCGAGGCAAACCCAGAAAAGATCAAGACCCTCGCTGACATGGCTCTCCCATGGAGCGTCAAAGACGTCCAGCGACTAACTGGGCGGCTGGCAACTTTGTCCCGCTTCCTCGCAAAGTCCGGTGACAAGTACCAACCCTTCTTTAAAGCCCTGAGAGGGACAAAATCCAACGGATTCCAGTGGACGGCTGATTGCCAGACAGCCTTCAATTAATTGAAGCAGTATTTGGCCAGCCTACCATTGCTAGCATCACCCAAGGACGAAGAGGAGCTGTACCTTTACCTGGCCGTTTCAGAAGCATCCATCAGCTCCGTCCTCGTGCGCCAGGAATCCGATACCCAGCAGCTGGTCTATTATGTGAGCAAAACATTGACCGGTCCAGAGACGCGCTATCCACGCACTGAGAAAATGGCTATAGCACTTATCTTCGCAGCGCAAAAATTGAGGGCATACTTTCAGGCGCATCGCATAGTGGTCCTCACTGACCAGCCGCTGAAAGGTATACTCCAGAAACTAAACGTTTTGGGAAGGCTGGTGAAGTGGGCCATCGAATTGGGTGAGTTCGACATCGAGTTCAGGCCCAGACCAGCCATAAAAGCACAGGCTCTGGCTGACTTTATTGTTGAGACCACGACCCCAATTCACGAGGAACAGCCCGCAGAAAATGCAGGACAATCAGGTGAAGTCCCGGAATGGGTGCTCCACGTAGACGGATCGTCCACGGACAGTGGCAGCGGAGAAGGGGTGGTCCTTACGACCCCTGATGGATTCGAGGTTAAGTATTCCCTCAAACTTGACTTTCCGACGACCAACAACGTCGCCGAGTACGAAGCCTTGTTAGCTGGCTTACGATTTGCAAAAGAGTGCTCTGCTAAGAGGTTGACGGTTTACAACGACTCCGAGCTAATCATCAACCAGGTTAATGGGGGCTTTGAGGCAAACAACCCTTACTTGGCTAAATACCTGGCCAAGGCAAAGGAGACTGTCCAGGGTTTCGACAAACTGACCCTGATTCATATTCCCAGAACTGAAAACTGGAAGACAGACCGGCTGGCTAGAGCTGCCACTGCCAAAAACCCAGAACAGTACTCGAGGGACATGAAAGAGATCCTGAATGCTCCCAGCATAGAGAAACTAGAGGCGATGTAGATTTTCGAGATGGAAAATTGGATGGCGCCATACCTTAGATACTTGGCTGACGGATCACTCCTAGAGGACGCCGAAAAGGCTAAGCGAGTTAAAAAGACAGCTGGCTGGTATACGGTAGTCAATGGGCGGCTGTATCGCTGCGGATACTCAACTCCGTATCTCCGTTGTCTATCTCCCGAGGAGGCGGACTACGCACTGAGCGAAGTTCACCTTGGGATTTGCGGATCACATGTAGGCGTGAAAAATTTGGCCTTTAAGATTATGCGGCAGGGCTATTACTGGCCCTCGATGAAAAAGGACGTGCTTGGGTTTGTAAAGAAATGTGAAAGTTGCCAGCTTCACGGTAACTTTCACCACCAGCCGTCCGCTCACCTGAAGTCCCTTCAGGCTCCATGGCCCTTCGCGCAATGGGGGCTCGATATTCTCGGCCCATTTTCCATTGCCACGGGGCAAAGAAAGTTCATCATTGTGGGCATCGACTACTTCACCAAGTGGGTCGAGGCAGTCCCGCTAGCAAAAATCACGGAGCACAATGCACTGGAGTTTCTTCGGTAGAGCATTGTCTGCAGGTTTGGCGTCCCAGAGGTCGTGGTGACCGACAACGAGACCCAATTTTTAGAAAAATACTTCACCAAGTATTGCACCAACCTTGGGATCAAACTAGTCCACACTTCGGTGGCATACCCCCAAGCCAACGGGCAGGTGGAGGTTACGAACCGTACACTTCTCCACGGGTTAAAAACTAAGCTGGAGGACGCCGGGGGCTCTTGGGTTGACGAGCTCCCTTCCGTTCTCTGGTCTTATCGAACAACCCCGAAGGAACCAACGCGCGAGACGCCCTTCACCCTCGGTTATGGGATTGAAGTAGTAATTCCGGTCAAAATCGGGCTCCCGAGTCTGAGAGTGGAGTCCTTCGACCCACAGATTAACTCCCAGAAAATCAGGGAGCACTTAGACTTGCTAGAGGAAGCCCGCGACGTCGTCAGAATACGGATAGCAGCCTACCAACACCGAGTTACCCGGTACTACAATAAAAAGGTGAAAGCTTGGCAATTCGACGTTGGGGACTTGGTCCTACGAGGCGTCGAGGCTACGGGCAAGCTGGCCGGCCGCAACAAACTCTCTCTAAACTGGGAGGGACCGATCCTTGTTTCCGTCGTCCTGCGAAATGGAGCATACAAACTCCGAAATCAGGACGAAAAGTTAGTCGCACGAACGTGGAACGCGACCCACCTCAAACGATACTTCCAATAAGGAACCCAGGTACGTACTCGCCCATTTATATGCATTCATTCACATGCTTGTTTTAATTTTGTAAAACGAGAAATTTACTTAGCATATAGGATCCTAGTTCTTATGTGCATATATATTCTGCGTTTGCCTTACATGTTTACCCGACCTAAACTGCCCCTAAGTCGGGAGGGTCTTCACCCTCTCGTTAAACCCTGGTCATCCAGGTGGCCCAGAAGCGGTCTGAAACCCTGGTCATCTAGGTGGCTCAGAAGCGGTCTGAAACCCTGGTCATCTAGGTGGCTCAGAAGCGGTCTGAAACCCTGGTCATCCAGGTGGCCCATAAGCGGTCTAAAACCCTGGTCATCCAGGTGGCCCATGAGCGGTCTGAAACCTTGGTCATCCAGGTGGCCCGTAAGCGGTCTAAACCTTGGTCATCGAGCGACCTGATAGTGGTCGTACTAAACCTTGGTCATCCAAGTGGCTCGATAGCGGTCAAAAATCTTAGGGGGCAAGTATAGCACACGCGATAACCTCCTCTCGAGGAGTAGCAATGTCAGTCAACGGCGGTCGAAGGGAGGAGCATTTCTCCTCCAACAGTGGCTTCCCAAGTCATCACTTCTACGGCGCTACCAGGTTGGTTAGCACAACCGCCTGCCCAGCTTAAGGACTCAGCTCCTTAGGCAACAAAACAGCAGTATCCGGCCAACCAAGTTGGCCTCCTGATACAATAATATGAACAAACATAAAGTAATAAAGACAATGGACACCAAATTGAAAAGAATTTCTATTTTATTACTCAAAAAGTGTGGTACAATTTACACAAGTCCCAAAAGCGCAAATGAAAAGGAAGTGCAAAAGGATATAAGGACGGCGGACCACCCTGGCTGTCTCGGGGCTCCCCCACTAAGTCTTCCTTACGTTGCGCTGCACGGTTGCTCTGATTGATAAACTCAACGGGGAAGTCAGGATCGATCAATCGTGCGACGTGCCGTCCGATGTTGAGCCCCTCCAACGGCCGAGCGTACAGTATGCCCCCGATCTCATGGGGACTGACCCGAATGGCCAGCTCGTTCTTTAAGGCTATGGCTCGATTGGCAAGACGTTTATTGCTCGCCTTAAGTTGATCGACCTCCTCCTTCAAACGGGCGACCTCGGCTCCCAGTCTGGCATTCTCTGCCTCCATCCCCGCCAGGACAGCCTCGAGGGCTGCCACCTCCTCGCGACACTCTCCTTTTGCATCTGCCAGCTCGGCGTCGAGCCAAGCAATCTCCGCATCCTTGTCCGCAATTATACAGTCCCATTGCTCCACCTCACGGGAGAATGCAGAGGCTAACCTCTTCGCCTGCAAAGCAAAAAACTAAACTGTTAGTAATAATCATAGGAAAGGAATGCAGGACGGTAGTCATAGGGATCGTACCTCATGAATCTTCCTCACAGGCCCCTTGGGCCTGGATTTGGGGCGTGGACCAGGTGGCGTCGGACCGGGAACATCCTCACGAGCCATGCTCACCGCTACCTCCTCCAGAATGCGGTCTAAAAATTCATCCTCATCCTCATCTGCGGCAGCGGCGGACTCCTCTCTCGCAGCCTCTGGAGCAGCCGCAGCAAGCCCCTTTCCCTTGGCTGCCTCTGGAGCGGCTGCTGTAGGATCAGCCCTCATCGATCACTCCACAGTGCCCTCTGCCATATCGCGAGCTGGCTCCTCCGCAGACTCTATCCAGGTAGCGCCTGGGACCACTTTCGTCGCAGGTTGAGCGAGGATGACTCCTCCAGCCTCCACCAGCCTGTCTTCAATGACCTTCCCCGCTCCCGCAGTGCTGTCAGATCTGCCGCAGATCCCGGCAGCCACGTAATCAATATACGACAAAGACGAGGAAGGCGTTCCAATTGCCCTCTAAGTAAACTCCTCCTCCGTGTGCCTTGAGCGGATGATCACACTCTTTGAGTCCTCAGGGTTCATCATCATAATCGGAGGGCTTGGTTTCTGAACCGGTGACGGCGGCCCCCAGTTTACCTTCTTGGACTCCGCCCGGGAGACCAAGAAGTCCTTAAACTCATCTGGGTTAGCTTGTATGGCCTTGGTTAGCCATGCATAGGCGGCACACTCTGCCGCAGATGACGTACCAAAGTATGCCTCCGAAATCTCGCCCTATTCCCTCGTAAGGGGCCATTTCTCCCCTACCTTCACGAAGAAGAACCAGTTCTTCCAGTTTTTCAACGAGTCGTGAATGGCTTTATTAATTTTTATTCCGGTGCGAGGGGAGAGCGATATCCATTCTCTCCCCTGATTCACTTTAAACAAAACCCTAACGCCAGACATCTTAAATTTTCGGCCAAACTTTCGAGCAAAAATACACAGAGTGCAGAGATACCTTACAGTGTTGGCATACAGAGATACCTCATGATCGACTCCAGTTTTGTTGGCAACGGCAGGCGGAGGCCGCTCCTCAGATTGGCCTTGTAAACGGTAATGTACCCCTCCAGTGGGGCAAAGGCCTTGTTGTACTTGCCCGGAATCCTCCAGGCCATCTCCTTGGGGATATTGAACTCAACGCACAATGCCTTTATGTTGTTCTCTCTCAAAACGGACGAGAATTCTGCAACAGAGGCCATGATCGGGCAGAAGTTAGGGTTCTTTAGAAAGGCTTGTCTGAGAAACGAGAAGGAAGAAGATGAGGATCTGATGGCACGATCGGTTTTGAAGTTTGGAAAGAAAGACTTAAGTGCCAAACACAAAACCCCTCATTAAGGACGCTATCAGGACCGCCACATGTCGCCTCCCTACTTGGCCCTATAAAAGACGGATCTTCGGCGCATTAATGGCTAGGATATCGGCCAAACCAAAGGGAGACACGTGTCGCACTCTGCCAGGTAAACCGGCTAATGGTCATGCAAGACTCTTCCAGAATTGGGGTAGACGGTCAACAATTCTGGTACTCTAGAATTGGCCAAGACGGTCAACAATTCTGGTGCTCCGAAATTGACCAGGACAGTCAATAACTCTAGTGCTCCGAAATTGACCAGGACGGTCAACAACTCTGGTGCTCTGAAATTGGCCAGGACGGTCAACAATTCTGGTGCTCCGAAATTGACCAGGACGGTCAACAATTCTGGTCAAACTCTCCTTCATGCCTTTTCACGAAGTTCCATGAGATCCTCAAAGTAAGAAAAGGTATCCCATTATGAGCATACTGGAGGCCAGACTTCTGGCCACCGGCATGGGGGGCTAGTGATGGGTATACCAGAAATGGGCTGGCCCCAAAAAGTCAACAAAGGCCCAAGACGACGGTCAACACTCTAACGGCCCGGTTGGAGAACAGGCCCAAAAGTTGAAAAGCCCAGGACGGTCAACGTTGAAGTTGACGTCCGGCCGGCCAACTCTCTAGCAGACGGTCAACTCAATCGTTGCCTGTCCGCATTATGCGCATTGGGCCCAAAGAGGCTTTTCTACAGTAACGGGCCTAGTCCGTTTAGGCCCACGAATCATCAAAAGGCCAACAACGGCTTTCTAGGGATTTTCTATGGTCCCAGCTGGCACCAAAGGGGATTTTAACAATATTGGCACCCTTCACATAAGGAAGGCGCCAGATTTACCCAAATCCTTGCCAACTAAGGCTCTCCAACGGTAACATGCACGGAAGGAAGGTATCTGATTTGGAAAGCTGTTGGCTGCCTCAGAAGGAAATTACATGCATGATTTGGCAACTAGCGCCGGCTCCCAAAGGAAAGCCAGCAAGTAGATGACGAAGGCAATCCCTCCTTCCAAAGATGGAGGATCGCCCTCTCCACCATAAAAGAAACCCTGGATTCGTCATCCAGGGCATGCTTTCATTAACGCTTTCAATCATCCTCTCAAGGGAAAACGCTTTCTTCAACACTTCTAATTGCATACGCTCTCAATTACGTTCTCAGATATCAAAACTCTCAGAGATCTACTCTCTTTGCCATCAACATTCTCCAACATCCCTAGGGCAACAAGCAGGCCCTCACTGCCGTTTACTACATTCCCACCTTCCAAATTCAAGAAGACCTCACGTCTCTCTTACGTTTGAAAAAAAAACTCTCTTTGTCCCTCTCATTCTCTCAATTTCAGTTTCTTTCTTTTGAAGACTGTTTGACTGACTTGAGCGTCAGAATATTTTCGGTGAGATAATTTTCCGTCGACAACGCTGACCTCCTGTTCTGTTTAGTATTGTGCAGGATCCAATTCAGGGAACGGAACCGGAATACATTAAGAGGATCAACCGAATCTGTTTAAAGTTCGAATCCAGAGACGCATCAGGAAGGAATCAATTCTCATCTTGGTTATAAAATTTGGTACTTGTAGATGGTCTAAAAGTTTTGTTTTTAGATAATATAGTATGAGATTTTGTTATATTAAAACTTAATAATTTAGGTATTTGAGTTAGTCTAAAATTAAAAATAACATTTTTATCAAGATTTTCTGTAATTTCAAAAAACTCATTTCAAATCGCATGAAGAGGGGATTGCGTGAGGTCAATTTGCCATACATATGGTAGAGTGGTCTCATTTGATTTTAATAATTTGGATGTAAAAGTGGCAGCATGATCTAGCTCCATTTATAAGACACTAGTTTCTCCTGGAGGAGTTTAG